>CAUJRU010002599.1:0-71156 GCA_963277665.1 Viscum album
GATGTAACCCTTAAGGAAGTTGGGTCAATAAGCATTTTCAGCTTTGTAAAAACCAATATCATCACCAGATGTGGTTTCCCTAATACCATACTGACAGATAACGACACCAACTTCTTCTCTACTGAATTGGAGAAACTATACCAAGAATATGGTATCAAGGTTAACCACTCATACCGCTACCATGCAACGGCCAACAGACATATAGATGCTTTCAACAAGACCATGAACAACATTCTACGGAAAATAGTGGACAAAGACAAGAAGTCATGTCTAGATAAACTCCTCCATGCATTGTGGGCTTATCAAATCGCAATCTGCACCGCTACATGGGCTACTCCGTACTCATTAGTATACGGAACAGAAGCGGTCGTTCCCATAGAGCTCCAATTTCCCTCTCTCCATGTTTCCATTTTTAATCAGTTATCCAAAGATGAGCAATCAAAAAAATGTCTTGGTGAATTGGAACAGCTAGATGAGAAGTGGTTTCACACTTTGCACCATCTGGAAGTATATCAGAACTGGATCGCACAAGCCTTCAATAAAAAGGTTCACCTCCTGTCTTTCTTTGAAGGAGAATTGGTATTGGTCTTCCGGAACCCAATGATTTCCAGAAATAAACCTCCAAAGCTGGAGCCAAAGTGGTATGGACCATATTTTATGCACAAGGTCTACTCCAACAGAGCATATGCCCTGATCTCTGTGGACAAGCAGTTCACTACCGCTCCAATAATTGCGAGATTCCTAAAGAAGTATTTCGCATAATAACTGAAAGTAGTTATCGTCCGAGATGCAGGACGTTAAAATGCTAAGCACCCAATAGTCTAAACTCTAGGACCATAAACTAAGAGTATTACGTCCTCACCAACATAACTAAAAGCAGTTATCGTCTTAGCTGCAGGATGTTAAACTGCCAAGCACCCAACTGTCCAAACTCTATGACCCTAAACTAAGAGTACCACGTCCTCACCGGCATAACTAAAAGCAGTTATCATCCGAGCTGCAAGATGTTAAACTTCCAAGCACCCAACGGTCCAAACTCTATGACCCTAAACTAAGAGTACCCCATCCTCACTGGCATAACTAAAATAAGTTATCGTTCGAGCTGCAAGATGTTAAACTGCCAAGCACCCAATGGTCCAAACTCCATGACCCTAAAATAAGGGTATTTCATCCTCACAACATGATTTTAAACTGCACAGATTTCAGAGAACTACGTATGGCTTGATTCCTGCCCTCACAGGATACGTAGCAACTCCAGGGTTCCCCATACTGGCCCATCCACCCCCAAGTAAAAGTTAAAAATTCCCATTCCCCTGTATATGGACCAGACCCACACGGGGTGTATTCCACATCCTTACCGCACGAAGTTAAATTGCACAGATAAGAAGATTTAAAAATGCATATTTCCCCCATGTATGGACCAGACCTACACGGGGAGTAATCTAATGAGTACTATGTACGGATTGATTCCTACCTTCACAAGATATGTAGAAACACCAGGGTTCCCCATACTGGCCCAACCATCCCCAAATAAAAGTTAAAAATGTCCCCTTCCCCTGTGTACAGACCATCCCTACACGAGGTGTACTTCTTTTCAAAGAACTATGTATGGATTGATTCCTACCTTCGTAGGATACGTAGGGATGACGGGGTTCCATATCCTGGCCCAATAATCCCCAAATAAAAGTTAAAAATTCCCTCTCCTCCTGTGTATGGATCATCCCTACATGGGGTTTATCCCTCATCCTTATCGCACGACGTTAAACTGCACGGATAAGGATAAAAGGAAAAAATGCCCCTTCTCCCCCCGTGAATGGACTAAACCTGCATGGGGTGTATTTTCTTTCAGAGAACTACATAACGCTTGATTACTACCCACATAGGATATGTAGTGACGTCATAATTCCACACCCTGTCCCAGCCACCTCCAATGAAGCCAAAAATACCCCCTTCCCCCGTACGGACCAGACCCGCATGGGGTGTATTCCCTTAAAAGAACTATGCGAGACTTGATTCCAACCCTCGCGGGATACATAGTGACGCCAGGGTTCCTCATCCTGTCACAACCATTCATTCAAAAAAAATTCTCTCTCCCCCTGTGTATGGACCAGACCTGCACGGGGTGTATTCTTCGTCCTCACCGCACAACGTTAAACTACACAGACTTCCGAAAACTACGTGAGTCTTGATTCCTTCCCTCGCAGGATATGTAGTGACACCAGGGTCCCTCACCCTAGCTCAGCTATCCCCAAATGAAAGTCAAAAATTCCCTTTTCCCTCGTGTATGGACTAACCCTAAGCGAGGTGTACCTCCTTCACGGAACTACGCGTGGATTGATCCCTACCCTCACAGGATGCGTAGTGACGTCCGGGTTTCCCATCCTGACCCAAACATTCCCGAATGAGGATTTAAAAAAAATACCTCTTCCCCTGTGTACGAACCAGACCTGCACGGGTTGTATTCCTCGTCTTCACCACATGATGTTAAACTGCACGGACCTTGTCCTTACCACAGGATGTTAATCTGCATGGGCCTCATCCTCACCGCATGACGTTAAACTGCACGGACTTCATCCGCACCACATGATGTTAAAACTGCATGGACTTCATCCCCACCGCACGACATTAAAACTGCATGGACTTCGTCCTCACTGCATGACGTTAAAACTGCACAGATGTCGTCATCACTGCATGACATTAAACTGCACAGACCTCATCCTCACCACACGATGTTAAACTGCATGGACCTCTTCCACACCACACAATGTTAAACTGCACAGACCTCAACCTCACCATATGACGTTAAAACTGCACGGACCTCGTCCTCACTGCATGATGCTAAAATGCACGGACTTCGTCCTTACCGCACGATGTTAAACTGCATGGACCTCATCCTCACGACACGATGTTAAACTGCACAGACTTTGTCCTCACCACACGACATTAAAAGTGCATGGAATTCATCCTCACCGCACGACGTTAAAACTGCACGGACTTCATCGTGACCCACCCAAGATATGTGGTGAAACGAGATGGAAATACTCTTTGCGCATTTGGATGCATCCTCTCCATACATCAGACTCCATGACCCCGATAATTATGGATCCTCATAACCATTCATGGCCATCGAAAGTGGAAAGTTATCGACCCGTGGACACCTTTTCATGACTTTGAATACCATTCCCTCAGCGGCTCTGCATATTGATAGCCCCTGGCCCGTCTACCAAAGGCATGATTTCCTCAGGCGGTACTCTTCCTAGCGTCGTACGCTTACCAGCCTCAGAGCCCCCATATCATATCTCCCGATCCATAAATTTATGGCGCAGTGGTTTACAATTTCATCCCCCTTTTCACATCCAATCTTTTCTAGGGTATCCCTACCCGGTTAGCCTATGTATTCACCCCTGGACCACATGACGACCTGCATATATGAACATCCATCCAGGGATAGGCTACTTTGACTCAATGGACAATGACAATGAAGATGTTTCTTGTATGCTCGGAAACCATTATCCCCACATGCCGAACTCTGTACTGTGAGCAATATCGGATTTTCATAATCATTCATGGCCATCGGAAGTGGAATGTTATAGACCCGGGGACACCTTTGCATGAATTTTCATACAATTCCCTCAGCGGCTCTGCATATTGATGGCCCCTGGCCCATCTACCAAAGTAATTATTTCCTCGGGCGGTACTCTTCCTGGCTCCGTATGCTTACCGGATTTAGAGCCTCCACACCACATCTCCTGATCCGAGAAACCTCATAGTTACAATTTACAACCTTCATCCCCCACCATGTTCATAGTATATCATATTTTGATAACTCAATTATCCTTCGAGTGACTGCAGAAATAGTCACCCAATGGTCCGAGCTCTATGACCTCTAAACTAGAAGTACTTCGTCCTTATTGCACGATGTTAAATTGCATGGATTGAAGGTACACCCCCCCCCCCCCCCCCCGCGTGTAATATAAATTAGCACAAGGAGCTCTCTAACAGCAACCAGGGCCGAATATACCCGACATGTCTGGATATTTTCTTACCAAATTACAGACTTCATGGCCCGGACAAATGTAGATCCTCATAACTATTAACGGCCATCAGAAGTGAAAAGTTATCAACCCATAGAAAACTTTTCATGACTATACATACCATTCCCTCAACAGCTCTTCATAATGATAGCCCCTCGCCTGTCTACCAAAGGCAAGATTTCCTCAGGCGATACTCTTCCTAGCTCTATACACTTATAGGCCTCAGAGCCCCAATATCATTTCTCCTAATCCAAGAAGCCCCAGAACCATGATTTACACCAATCAAACCCTCTCCATATGTTAGGCATGCCGAGATGTTCAATCCTAGTTACATTCTGATCAAGAGAGGCCTTTGCAACTATGTCTTTACCGCATGACTTTAAACTGCATGGAACATCTTCGCCGCTTGGCATAAAGCAGAAAAGACAAAGCATTAAACATCTAGGGAAATGCCTCCAACTACAGGCATTTTCACTGGTTTAAAAATGCCCCATGTCCATGCTACATGACGTTAAAACTGTAAAACATCGGCAAAAATGCCTCCGTCCTCGCTGCATGACGTTAAACTGCACAACATCCTTTAATAATGCCCCATATCCTCGCAGCATGAAGTTAAACTTCACAACATCCTTTAATAATTCTCCTCATCCTTGCCACATGACCTTAAGCTACTCGGTCAAACCTGTCATGGGTTCATTAAGGAAGGGAGGCTTTTCTCTGTCCCCCAGTGCACGGGTCAGACCTGAACAAACCAGTGTCTCACACCAGTGTGAGAAGGAATGACTTCACCCATTCATGGGAAATTTATCCTAGATGTTTCTCCCGTATCTAGGCACCCTCTCCTCATAACCCATAATCTATACATAGAAAAAGACGAACTCTCATAAACCACCCCTGGTGGTCCCAAATCACAAACTTCCTTGAAGATGCTCGGCTATAGGGAGAATGCCATCATTGACCCAAGGACACCTTAGCATGACTATGCATACCATTACCTCAGCGACTCTGCATATTAATCACCCCTGGCCTATCTACCAAATCCAAGATATCCTTAGTCAATGCTTCTCTCCATACGCCTCTTGGCCCCTGAGCCCCCATGTCCATCCTGGGATTCGGAAACCCTCTGAGCTATAGTTTACCAGCCTCTTTCACGACCCTGCCTGAATATGGTGGAACGTCTTCGACGAGATTACTGAGAGAAAGGAGAATTCATTCCATTCTAAATGATGTCCCAACTGCATGACTTTAAACCGCACCAAGATCTAACCATCCTTTACTCTAGATAAATGCGTAGGAAAAGGACACTGATTCCACACTCCTGATTAATACAGATGTCCTCAAACCTTTTCAGACATCACACACCCTTTCTGAGCCACCCCCAGTGGTTTTCATAATTCTCCATGCCATTGATGGTGGTTTCCATAAGCCGGACTTCCATTAAGTCCTTAGGCCATCAGAAATGGAGATTCATTGACTTAAGGACAACTTTTCACGACTATACATACCATGCCCTCATTGGCTCTGCATATTGATGTCCCCTGGCCCGTCTACCAAAGGCAAGATTTCCTTAGGCGATGCTCTTCCTATCTCTACACGCCGATATGACTCCCATGCCTTGATACATGGCCTGCATGTCGTTCAAATCTATAGATGAACCCCACATGCGTCTAAAGTATATTGAGACATCTTTTAATCAAACAAATCTCATTGGGGCCCTCGACCCACCATACCCGGTCAAATATGTTCGACCTAAAACATCAGTAATGATATTATTCTCAACGAGACTTTAAACTGCTCACAAAAAGAGGCGAAAAGCCTATTAGGCCGAAATCCCGAAAAGGGCGACCTAAGAAAAAGTCGGGCCATACCCGCTGGGTCCACACCAAATGGGCCCAGAAAAAATTAGGGTATTAAAAGAAAATAAAAAAAGTTTCTGGGGTTTTTCTACAAAACCCTAGAAATAGTCAAACTATGCTCGCTGGATCCCATAATCCAGGCAAAAGTTAGAGCTCAATTTTTTATTTTATTTTTATCAATTGTCTTGAACTCTGATTATTCTAAGTGCGGTTAATTAATATATACATCAATCATGACAAATAATTATTGTCATAGGAGAAGACAACAAGAGAGCTGAGGAAAAACATTTATTTGTTCCATAACAAAGTTGGTAAGAATGGCATCCACAATCTAGAGCCTCCTCTAGCATGAAAGGTTATTACAGGAGGTTTTCAGTGGATTCACAAAGTTGTATTAGGTGTTGATGAGAAACCTCGATTTCTTGATAGAGATTCTGTTGTAAGGTTGTCTCAGCTTCTGCACCAGCCCGCAACGCTTCTGCCTCCTGGGCCACCTTTGAGCTCGCCCTAATCTCCTCCTCAACTTGCCGCTCCCCTTCTACATTTATAGCAGTGACATTTGTCTCTTCCTGCTACAGTCACTGTAAGTCATTCCTTAGCACCTCTGGTCGAGAACACTGCTCAATGAATTCTCCCTAGTGTCTCGCAACTACCACGGCATGATCATGAGCCTCTGTTAGGCAAAGATGTCAGGTCCCGAAAAGGTAGGCTTCAGATTGAGCAGCAGAAATGTGAGATTCAAAACCATCCAGTCTTTCTCAGTTGGTGACCATATGATTTACTATATCATAAATACCATGGTAGTCAATGTCATCAAATCCTAGCAGCATAAACATATTGCGCAACTTTGGTAATTTGGTCGGCATCTTGGCCAATGGCATCTGAGAAATCAGCTTCCAAATTTTCTCCCAAGCCCTTTGAAAAGAAGGTGGAAGACTGGAAAGGACTTTTTGATCAAGCTCGGAGTCACTCCCAAATGAGGATACATATTTAGGGATGAACGTCACCAAGGAGTGACTCGATGCGGCTTCACCCGCAAACTCTGGTGCCACGGAAACTTCGCCCCCGGCGGTTGTGGTCACAGGCACAATGTGATCCAACGACACAATCGCCAATGCCAAAGGTCGTGGTCCTAAAGCCCGAGATTTGATAAGACAGATGAGTATCCCTAAACAGAAAAGGGAAGAGGAAAGAGTCAGTGGAAGGATATTGAGAAACTTACCCCTGATCATCAAGGCGTCGATATCCTCAAGCTCTGTGCCACCACGACCACTCGAGGAAGATGTTACATCATCGAGAGGAAAGGGAGTCCTGGGAACACCCAGAGGTGTCCAGGACCTAAGGCCATACCCAAGGCCAGCAAATCCCAAAGTTGTCCTCAAGCGGTCGGCTGTGAAGATCAAGCCCGGGGAAATCACTCCCCTAGAAAACAAAATAATGGTCTGCTCTGGGTTTCTGACAACTGGGCTGATGGCAAGCTCTTCCTCCATCTCCATGGGATCCATTGGGTCTGAGGCAGCTGGCCCCATCAGATTTGGGGCCTCTTCAGTAGGCATAGGCACTCCATACACCCCCATAATTATAAAGGCCATATGACCAGTAGGAGTCTCGACTTCTAGCTGTTCCTCCTCTGACATATCTCTGACTGATGAAGGCAGGAGTAAAGCGCCCACATCACTTTCCCCTTTATCAGGTCCCACCATTTCATTATGCTCAGGTGTGGCTGCAGGTGATCCCTCAGGTGATAAGGGGGAAGAAGGTATGACCACTAGGGTAGCCATGGCTAGGTCTCCAAGTGTCCCTACACCATGCACAAAAACAAGTTAATAACTGGAAGAATCAGAATATACGAGTTGGCAATCGAATAAACGGAAAGTCATGATTACCTGACGTCCCCTATCTGAGCCGTTGCGATAAACAGGATGCCTGCTGACGACTCTGGATCTACCCAGGGGACAGTTCTTCACTCAGAACGCTAAGAGGAGCTGGAGGAGGAAAGACCCTAGCTGGGTCAGTAATGGTCGTTTCCAAGAGCTCAGTTACGCCAAGAGACCCCCCCCCCCCCCCCCCCCGCGATGATCCCCGTAGCCGAAAGCACATGTTCGCCAGCTGTGGTACCACAGGGAGTATACTACAGGGAAGGAATTTCCCCCTAGGATTCCTCGGCACCCTGTATAAAAGAAAGAAATTTCAGAACCTTCGCAGTAAAGGAGGAGGAAAGCCGGAATTGATGAACAGGACAACCTCTTCTTTGGGATCAGACGATTCGGGATGTCTTATCATCATGGACACCCGAGTAGACCCATAAATCTGGTTCCGGAGTGAATGAGTGTATCCGTCCATCTTCTTCAATGAGGTGACTATTTCATCTAGATCCTCTTCCACAAACAAGTGGGGTGGAGCAAAGATCATCCCAATACCTGGAAGCTCAAGAGGGCCCGTTTTGAGTAATGCCCAAATCTCTTAATCTGATCCACTGACCCTCAGGTCATCCAAATCCTCCAAGAATCCGGAAATGCGGCCGTAACAGGAATGGCTAACCAGGGAGGATTGACCTGAGAGGGTCAAGTAGCAACATGGGCTGGTGGGGGTGCCAATGGTAGTGTTTGTGTTCTGGATCTCGTTGCTGCCCTGTAACTCTTTGGAGCTACCTGTGGGTGGGACCACATGGGAAAGGGGGGATTTCTTTGCCTCATCCATAGTGGGGGAACCACCGAGATCACCACCCCATGAAGAGTGATCGCTCTCTTCCTCCTCCTCGTTAGTCACCAATCGCAGCATGGACTGGACTTCATGAGTCGACACTGTATAACCCCGGCGGGCATGAACGCAATCCTTGAGGTCCTGGAGATACCTCTTGGACCTCTCTGGGTCCGCATCATAAAAAAATGCCAACAAGAGTAGATATGTTCCCTAGCCTGCCAAATGCCACTTCTGATTCCTAGAGATACTGCCACAGAGAACGGGGATACTAGCTGTGAATGAATGACTGACCTTTGAATTCATTCCATTGACCAGAGGCTGTCGGAAAGGCAGCATTCGCGGGAATAAAAAACTCTCTTCAGGAAGCTTCAAGGGCATGAGATAATACACCTCTGTCTATTAAAATATTCTCCGGAAGCACGGGACTGGTAGGGTTGCGAAGAACCATTTCCGGCCAGGTTGAAGCACTACCCACCTTTCTCTTCCTCTTTCCCTTCGACGGCTTAGGACTTGAGATAGTAGGGACCCACAAACCTAGCTGGCCATTTGGGTACGAATGCACCCAGGAGTCGGTATAGCTCTTAGACAAGAAAGGCATGGAGTATGCAAGTGCAGGAGTCATAACCTCGCAACCAGTATCTTCCCGGGTAAACATTCACCATAGTTACCTGTCCACCATTAAATGGCGGTTCTCATGGGCACCATTGAGTGTGGGAGGACACAGTTCCTGGATGCAGCCAAATTGGTGTCTGAATCGGCAAGGCACATACCCCTAACAGATCAGTTCCCCATCGATACGAGCCACCAGAATTCCCTCTTGGAGGGAAAAGAGATAGCCCCTCTTGCTAAACTCCTCTGATATGGTATTCCTAATTTCACCAGTTGGGGAGGGATATGGTTGGAAATTGAAAGGATCATTAATCGAGATCCTACTCGACAATAAATGCATATTATAAACCGTTTGTTGTCCATAATTCTCTTGGGTCACCCACTCTTCGGGCATAACACCGCTGGTCGTTTGCAAGTACAGCCGGAATGTAGTACCCGAAATCTGAAGAGGGTTGATGAAAGTGTAACAGTTCTTGATATGCGCTCCCAACCATCCCTAGAGGATTTGAATAGGGTCGGCTACCCGGTTTGGCCGACTCCCATCTGTAATATTGTTAAGCAACCGATAAAACCTGGCCAATACTGGGACGACCAAGTTCATGACATTTTCGGTAGCCAGCTGTGCTACCATGACAAAAGTAGAGACCCGCACACCACAAGCCTCGCGTACGATAAATAGCTAGCCACTCAAGAACATGGCTAGAAATGCGGCCAGACGGAGCAGCCGATCGACGTCTGGGACAAGCTCTCAGCCCTAGTCATTGAACTGGCCTTCCTCCAGGACCAGCCAGTAGCTGCTCCTCTACCTTCGGGACTCCATTTTAGGGAAGGTCATGGGCCTGCGTGGGAGATCCATGGACTTTCTATCTCTAGAAAAATCCTTGACCCATTCACGGTTTGGGACAAGCTGTTCGGAGATGTATCCATTGAATGCTTCTGGGCCTGGTCAATAAGCTGCTTCACCAAGGGGGGAGTCCTTTCTTTGTTTTTCCACACAGAAGTGGGTGGCCTGAATTTGTCATACATACCCCGAATGATGGGGACCCCTGAAATATGGAAGACGTCTTAAAGACTAATACCCACATCACCATGGACCAGAGGGAATGTGTTGGTGTCCTGACTACAACGGCTCATAAGTTGCCTAGAGAGGGCTTGAGGCTGATGGGTATAGGTTTGGGACACCCAGACAGCTTCATATAAGCCTACGGCTTGCAATTCTACTTCAAACTCTTCACATCTCTGACAAACCCAGAAGGGCCACTCCCAATACAATGACTTAAATGCCCATCTGAGACTAAGTTCCCGGTCCGCTGACCAACAATGTTGGTTGTTTACCATAGCATTACAGGAAATGCACCGGTAACAATGAATTGTCTCATCCAGTTGATGTTGTTCCCCTATTGGGGACACAAGAAGGTGATTCAACACAGATCTGGAAGCTGAATCCCTTACAAAAGGCCACCCTCTGGAGGATATCACAGATTGAGGGATAGTGCCAGTAAGTATCCATGCTGCAGGATTGTTGTCACGAGATGGTACCAGAATCGGCGTATCAGACAGTAAACCGAACCCGTAGGCAGGAAGGCTGTTGGAAAAGGGGTACTCCCATTGTGACTGAGAGAGCCAATCAGTAAGGAAGGGGTACAGTGAGGAGTGGCGAATTCCATCCTTAAAAGAGGTGGCCATGTCCTTCAGGCAATGATCACTAATCTGTAGAGGCTCCGCAGCAGGCCTGGGTGTAGGGCGAGGGGGAACCATGTTTTCTCCCTGCATTATATAAAAACTAGGAAAATAGTTAGTCTGGAATAATAAAATCTAGACAAAAATACCAAGCATATGGAAAATGTTTCAAGAATCCGTCATGACGAGGTCCGCAAGTAAGCCTCAAAATGCGGTTCGCGATGACTGCCTCCCATGAACCAACCCTACATGAAAGAGGTCCACGGTACTCTGGCCAGCGGAGTGTTGGCCAGAAAACCACGAACCAGGTTGCTCCACGGAATCTTAATCCCAGATTTAAATAATTATATTCGAAAGACTCACGAAATTTTCAAAGTCTGGATGGTTTTAGATCACGGACCATAAAAACCGCAGAGCGAGTTCTTACACGGCCCTTCATGACTTTCTTTTTAATTAATTAAAAGTGTTAGTTCACGGCTGGGAGATTAGTCCGTGGGTGAAGGTGACCACGAACGAGGAATGGTTCGCAGAAGTGGAAATTGGTTCACGGATGAGGCGTTTCGCAATGGAACTAACACGCAAAGACAAAAAATCGAGAGAGCTCTGGTTTCGTGAAGAATCCGATAAAAGAAAAAGGAAGGGCCTCCGTATTTATAGGCATGGTCCCCTGCCAGGTCCACTCCCCTACCGAAAACCATCCATGTTTCAGGACCTCTCTACATCAGAATGGCCTCCTCTTCGTTCCGATCAGACCCCATTCCGATGGGGGTGATTTGTAGGGTCCTGAAAAATCCGCAAAAGAGAATGATAATCCCCTTTAATCCAAGGGATATTCTACCCAATTTCACCCACAAAGAATTGGGGAAAAGTATGAAGAATACTCAAAGTATGGCACTAGCCGAACTAGTCCGCAGACCATTCCAATGATAATGGTACGTAGCCGATTCAGTGAAACACCCCCTCCTCGGACCACTCTCATTCGCAAAATAGAGGCGGGGATCCATCGCGGGTGCGAAGAAAGACAGGCACCGAGCCGGTCCACCGTCACGAACTGCCCCTGCCGTGGACCGCATCGGTCGGCCCCAGCCGCATCCGCTGTCGTTCATGGAATGGAGGTGGAACAATGCATGGTCGTGAAGCACTCCACGATCTAGTTTGGTTCATGGAGGAGGTATGTTCAATGCGCCCCGCGAGTTGCGGATTGACCAAGTCATCCGTAAATCGGGTTTCCGATCATGGGCCTTCGCAAAAGTTGCTGCATGACCACATATACTTCTCTTTCCCCACTCTATAAAAGGATATCGAGGGGGAAGAGAGGAGGAGGCAATTTTAGATCGATCAAATTTGGGTGGAAAGATTTCGAAGGACGAAGCTTAGGATTTCACAAACAGAGAAGTTCCAGTTCGCAAACTATAACATGTATGAAGTTGGAAGAGAATTAATAAGGAACCGAAAACGCATATCAACTTGGTGAACCGCAAACTTAAAATAACAAAAAGAGAAGACCACGAACCATGTCCCCTCCATAGATGCACTCCCCGCGGAATAAGTAGTTCATGCCCCTTTTCCAATCCGTCGCACCGCATAGCACCCTCCTACGCGGGCGAAGCCCCGATTGACGAACACCCGACCGGCGTCGCCCTCGGCCGCCGATGCTCACGTGGACCCCTCCGTGTACCAACCTGGTACACGTGCTGAACCTGAAGCCATCAACTACCCTAGTTTGCGGGATTCCCACCAGTTTGCGGACCACCCTGGTTCGCGGACGGCCTCTTGAGCCGCGTATCACCTCCCTATGCGAAGGGCGCCACCACTCATACACTTGTGTGTCCTGTCATATCCTTCGAAGTTCCCATTCCCCAATCCATATAAAATTATTCCAATCCATCATGATCCTTTGAAACCCCCTCATTGGCCCATTCATCGGCCCCAAGTTGTGTCCTCCATCAGAGACACCAGACCCATGTGATGTAACCTTCAGGCACATCAGTGCGCCGTTTTGATTTTACATACCCACGGTAAGTGAGGGCGAAGGGGTTGCTCCGGCCCTGACTCTCGAAGCATTCTTGGGTTCACATTCCCATGGTAATGCAGAGTCTAAGCCTAGGAATCTTCTTTCTGCCTCTCCACTTGTTAGGCTGGGGAAATTCTCCCCTCCCCAGGGTGTAGCGGACTACCCATCAGAAGGAACCCCCACTGCACCTCTGTACTTCCCCACGACCATGGCCAAGGAAGGGCGTAATGGGGAAGGGTGTTTCTCCATTCTTTTTTGGCTCCAAGTCCCTCTCCCACTGCGCTTTTTTGCCATGGGAATCCATCTCAAAGTAAGCCCCAACTTTTTGGGCTGCCCCCCTGAGTAAGCCCCACTCCACTTCCCATGAACGCACCTTTCGCGACGTGATTGTCTGGTCCCTACTGCCTCTTGTTTCTCACACTGAGAATGACTCACATGGGCTTAGAGTGAGAAACGACCATAAAATCCTCTCCTGGTCTGCCTCAGAGCGTAAAACCCACTCCATTAGAACTACGTGGACTTTGATCCCTATCTCCTAGGCAGGGTACGTAGGAAGCCTCCAAGAGGTTCAATCCCGATCACCATCGGACCCCCGGGTCCACCTTCCTGTCGGTTCACCAGCACTCTAATCCGAAGTACGTCTACTTTGATCCCTGTCTCCTAGGAAGGGTACATAGGAAGCCTCCCCAAGGTTCAAGCCCAACAACTGGTTGATCCGACTATCTTTACATCGGTCCATCGCACCAACCCTAGGTTGGTTGGAATGTAAGCCCCATACCAAACCGAACTACACGGATCCGGATTCCTCTCATGAGGATACGTAGGATTCCCATATCACAGGTTTGATCCAAATGATCAAGTCATTATATGTCTCCCCTGGATGACAATAAACTCCAGAGTGCCTGGTTATGAGGATTTAAATAAGTGTCGTCTTAGTGAGTCCAGACTCCCCGGGGTCATTAATCCAACGAGGGATGGTAAACCTTTGGCATAAATGATTCCAAACCCCTGCGTCCAACTGACCATTGCCAACCAGGAGTCATCTGTGGATACTATGCTTGGGTATAAACCAAGGATTTTGTGAACATATGAATACGTCTTAAATGAATAATAGTGTCCCGTAATAGGAAATAATTCCCCCCAAAAGGGTGTGATGACCCCGACTTCCCATCCTCTCAACCAATGTGAGTTCTTAACCATCTCTAGTCAAACCACCTTGCGAACGCCTGCCTTTGGAAAGTAGGTCCACGTATTTCTAGATATGGAACCGTTGGGTGTATTGAGGCGAAAAAGGTGCACCCGATATGATTGATTAATAAGAACCCAATCTTTTCTAATCAACCGTCGGGTAGCGCATGTTTCTCCCCCACGACCCCATCGTGCTCCACGAGACAATCCTTCCAAATTTTTATGTTGTATATATATATGCGAGTGTTTAGAGATACATATTCCATATAACCAGGAAAGCTCAGTCAGAGGAAGACCTCTGACCATTTATTAAAATAAAGGAAAAGAGTAGAAAAAGAGTACAACACACCTGGAAGACCACAACATATTTGAAAACATCATACCCGTCACCATATTGATGATAAGCTACATCATCCGCAGAGGCCGATTCCCACTATGAGCTTTCATGATGCTTCAGAATCTTGGAATATTTCTTTCTTAAATTCATCATTTCCAGCGAAATAAACTCCTTAGAGGAGAGCGTTCCCTTTTTCAAACCAGAGGCAACCCTAGAACAATTATCCCTCTTGGAGGATGATCTGGTAGACATTGGATTCGGCAGGTAAGAACAATATTTTCGTGGGATTCTTTTTGGTGGAGCATTCATACCACCATCACTTGCAGACACCTTATTCTCTCCACCTCTCACAATATCACTGTAGAACTGTTTGGGGGAAAACATTAACAATTTCTATTTCACTCTTCTCCCCCCTAGGGGAATTCCACTGTATGAGGACTTGATCATGTCACCATTATTTTCCTTACCACGATCAGAAACATCCCCCCATTTTCCAGGAACCTACATCGCTTGGTACTGCACTAATCGCTCCTGCTGACCATTTGTGTCAATCAAGGAAAGACAATGCGGGTGCTCCACCATTTCTTGATCTGCATATACCCAATATTTTATTATTTTTTTCCACTGCAACATCCCCTAGAGATTTATTCTTCATGTTGGAATCCAGTATTGGAAGGGACTCCTCCACATCCAAACACCCCATCACATGAAACGAATTCCATGTGGGCACTGTGATTACCAGACCACCATCACAAGTAGCCTGCCCACTGCACCGATCAACAAACACCTCTGAAGCACCCACAAACTCACATGCAGCAGACTACAACTCTATCACCGCAATAGATCGCCTGTTATCATCAGAAGCAGCCAAAGCAGGCCCCAGTCCTCCCTTATTCACATTTCTATTGCCACTCCCCGTCCTTTGCGTAGCCACAACATCATCATCCTCTATGATTCCCACAGGAGTATGTTCCTGTTGAGCAGTGGCCTGAGAAGTGACCTGATCTTTTTCATTAACCCCTTCAATCACTGAAGGATATGACACACCGCCACAACTAGCAGCCATGAAGACCTTTTCCTCTGCACCATTCCCCCGGTTCAAGTCTTGTTTCAACCGAGCCAGCACCTCAGACACCAGTGGATTAGAAGAAGTTGCTGCATGTGTTTCCCCAGCCAGTGCAACCTAAGATCCCCGGCCATTTGCCTTTCTATCGATCACAGAAGGCCTCCTATCACTTCTTAGTCACATCCCAGGACCTGGTGACCTCGTGCTCATGTTTCCAGAGTTACATTTCAAACTGATGTGCCCCAATTTCTTGCAGATTGAGCAATAATCAATCTAGGATTCATAAACGATCGCCTGCCTCTATCTGAAATATGTAATATTTATAAGTTGCCTAATTATGATTAAATTTATTATTTATTAAACTAATTTATTGTCTTTTTCTATGCTAATATAAATATATATATAAAAACCCAGTTTTATGATCCCAATTAATCTGTTTATTATTTTACTATTACTTATTTAATATATTTATTTATATATATAAAATTATTATTATTATCTATTTATTTAAAATTTCATTTTAAGTATATTTTATAATTTCAATCTAATAATTATTATTTTTAATATGACACACCATAAACAACAATAAATATTTAATAAATAGAGTTTAGTGTATAAAGTTATTAAAAACTATTACTACTATAACTTTCATTTTTCATAACAACTTATAATTCATATAAGTTTGAAATAAAAAATAAACAAGTGAATGTAAAATTAATTTCTATTATATTTATTAATTCTAAATTTTACATCTTTTAAATTATATATTTACTTAGATCTTGAATACAAAATACTATTTTCATTCTATTTAATAATGAAACATTTTTTCAAATGATATATTCAAGTATATATATACATTATAAAATTACTTCAATTCATATATCTTCACTTCATCGTTACTTATTTTTATTAAAATCCCCAACAGTTATGACCCAATGGTCCCAAACATTTGTTTTTCTATAAATATTTTACTTAGAAGGAATTTTAGTATCTGGACTCCACACATACCATTACTCTCCTCATGACCATGATGACTATTTTTTCACTTATTTTTATTTTTATCATCACCATCTTCCAAAGGCTCCTACAGATAATGGATCCATATGATATAAGCTACAATATCTCTGTTATTATGTTGGTTTTACTTTGTCTGATTTTATTCCTAATGGTTGTTGTACGTTTAAAATTTCCAATTCTTTAGTCGAAATATGTTTTCTAATAATACGTTGTAACGTATCATCTTTATTTTAATCATATGTAATTATTGAGAAGTCTCATTTGTTGATTTCAATAAAATATTATATTATAAATTATATTTTAATTAAAAATTATGTTTATTAAAGGAAGTAACTTAATTCTAAGAATATTAATACATTCCTTAGTAGATTTAAATTATAAAAAATAAATAAGAATAAGTATACTCCCCTATAAAGGTAATATTTTTTATAAATTTATAAAACAAATCATTCAATAAAAATTTATTAAAAGAAAACTATGCCTATAATTTATGGGAAATTACAAACCTTATTTCTCATCAAATTTCATTTCTCCCAGTTTTGATTTTTTATTATGATTTCATATAAGGTTGGTGAAATTTTCAGAATGATTTAGGGATTTTGTACTACCTAGCTATAGGTTGTTGGGAATATTCCATTTTTATTCTTCCTTTTTTCATTTTGATGATGTGTATCACCAATTTTGTTTTTCATAGATTTTGTTTTAAATTAAATTAAATAGGAAAATAGATGGGAAACTGTGGTTATGGATTTTTATCGAGTTGGTATCAGAGATGTGTTGCATAGCGTACGGGTATGTTTGGTTGAGATTCAGGTGATGTAGCAGTGCCTAGTGAGTTGTTTGATGACTATTCAACCTTTTTGAATTAAATAATTATTTATAATTTCATATAATTTATTATTTTTGGTATATAATGTGATGAAATTTCTATAGTGGTTATACAAGCTTTTTTGAGGCATGGAAAGCCTTTGAGATCCAAGGAAGAGTTGTTGAGTTGAATAATTGAATGGGTAAAGAATCATATTGAGGTAGGTGGTCCGCATACTTACCCTATTGTATTTATTATTTTGTTTATGGTGAATTTTATGTATAATATTTCCATTGATTTCATTTCCCTATTTATTTTAAGAAATTGTTAATTAAAAATGTACTGAATTTTTGAACTTTAAAAGGAGTACCTTGGACTGAGAGAAGTTTCAAGGGACATGATGGACCCTTGGGCACTAGCTTACTTACCTTGACCACTAATGGATGAGGCCATGACTATTCATGTGCTTCCCTTTGTCAATGGGGCCGCATGAGTGGTGTAACTGGAGTGAGTGTGATGTAGTGTCCCTTCATGAAGTGATGTCACCTTTTTGGGTAGACCATAGGTAGAAAATCTAAAAGTTGGGTATGTGGACCAATATCACTAGAAACTAGACTTTGAGGTGGCGCATGAGCCTTATCCCTAGACTTTCACTGATGTAGTGTACCCCGTGTGACCTATAAGGTTGTTTTTATAATTTCATTCTTGGGATTTTGATTTCTTACAAGTGACTGGTAACGACCCAAAGATTGAATGAGGTTGAGGACCCCAAGTGGGGATCCTCTACTATTTTTTGACCTAGAGGACCCAAGTTGGCTCCCTACTAATAGACGAACTTTGATCCGATGTAATGGGATGATGATTTTGATAGAAGATTTAGTCATCCAGACAACCTTTATTTCTATTTACCCTCATAGTGAATGGTATATGTGTGGAAAATTCTCTTCAGGCAGTGGTTATTTTTTTTGAAATGGGAAACACTTATATGGGTGGAAATAATTTCTCTCTATATGGAGTTTATGAACACTTTATAAGGTGAGTTTATGAATACTCTTAATGAGGTGGTTTGGAATAATCTATATGCGGAGGCAGTGAATACTCCATATGAGGAGGTTGTAAATACTCCTTACAGGGTGGTCATGAAAACTCCCTATGATGAGTTCATGAATACTCACTATGAAGAGGTCAGTGATAATACATGTGGGGTTTCCATGGATTTGGAGCCTTGATTAATTTGGTTTCATGTAGTGGACAGGTCCTACTATGAGATAGATTCTAATGATTGTGGGGTCTTTGGAGTGTCACATAAATGACTTATTATAAAGTTAAATTCCAATTAATTTCCATTCATTCTTTTTTTTAAGGTTTCCCAAGCATTTATGGAGGAATGGGTGAGTTTTTATGAATTGGGCCAAACTGTGAGCCCAATTCTAGATTTAAAAATAAATATTGATTCCTTTATAACTTCTTCATTTTTCAACATTTTTCATCGATTCCAATTCCTAATTGTCACACCCTGAAATATTAACACCACCATATTTATTGGGACCATTTATAAATCCATAATCATGGTGGATATGGGTTTTTATTTAAGGAATTGGGCCCCCCTGAAGGCCCATTTTCTGCATTAAAAATAAAATTTAATTCTTTAATATATCTTTCACTATTTTAGTTTTTTCGGTGATTCCAACTCTCACCAGAGACCACATACCTAAGGCTCCCCCCAATGCCCTTCTAACACAATTTGGAGCTCGATAAGAGCGCGAAAATGGTCGAAACGTCTCTGGATTTCAGAAATCGTTCATATTTGGAGAGGTAAATTGATCCTTTCATAACTCCTTCTATTATTACTCTTTTCCCCAATTCCAATTCCTTCATGACCTTATCATTCTTGTTCAAATATCTTTTGAATTTTTATCTGTTTTAAAATTCAGATTCTGGTCTATTTTTGGTCTTTTTTTCAGGATTGTTTTGGGTAAGTGATTCCTTCTTGGTTTCTTCCTTTTCCCTTAGGGTTTCCTCTCTCTTTCATCATGTTATAAAATTTCTAGAAGTTAGTGTTTGATCTTACGGTTTCATTTGGTGTATTTGTGGTCAAATATTGTGATCTAGGTCTGAATTTATCTTCCTTGTGGTGCGGCGGTTGTGCGGTTGACATTTCGAACCAAGTTTTGAGGGATTTGACACTTCTGGTAGGTGATTCCGTGTGTAATCATTTCTAGATGATTTAGTTTTCTTGAATTACTTATTATGAATTCTCATAATATGATGTGTGTGGTGAAAAAATTGTTTATGTTGGATTTGGTTAAGAATTTATTTTTATAGTTTCATTTTAGCTTAAAATTTGGTGTTTTTCATGTGTAATCCTTTGGGTATTGTTTGGGATTGCTTTATAACATATGAATTTGGTTTAATAAATATTTTTTGGGATGAAAATTCTGATTTGGTGGGGTATTGGTGTTCCACTAGGTCTTAAAGAGTTTTTTAAGGATTTAAGCTGTAAAACATTATTGTACTTCTTGAAAGTGATTTTGAAAATGTGTGCATTTCATGTTGATCTTTTGTGCTATTGTTTGAGGTGTCTGTATAACACATGGGGGTTGTTTAATAAATGTTTTTGGGGATTAAAATTCTGTTTTTAATTTTTATTGGTGTGATTTTTTCCTTGAAATATGGTTTTGAAATGGTTTTTATTTAGAATTGTTTTATGAATGTTTTGAGTGGTTTAATGATTTATGTAAGAGGTGAAACCATATTGGAAAACTGTTTTGGATTGTTTATACTTTCAAATGAGCCATTTTAAATGTGAATAGTTCTGTTATGTGATGTTTATCATATTTTTAGGGACTTCATAAAATTTTTAAAGGATGTGTTGGATTGTGAAAGTCATGAAAAAAGTGTTGTGGGCTATTTTGGTGTGAGTTTGATTTCAAAATGAATTTGAATGAAAAGTGGAATTTGGGACTTATGTGATGTAAATGGGACTGTTTGGTTAATGTGTGATGTGTAAGTGTTATCTACATGTGAAAACTATATTTCTTGTCTTGTTGAACATGTTTGAGCACAAAGGGAAAACCCGAGTATCTAGGTGGGTGGACGTGTACTAGTATACTGGTGAATCCGTGGGGTTTGGCCTTAGTTTCACTTAGCAAGATTGACGCTTACAACTCTAACTAAACTATGATGATGATGATTGGGGACCACTAGGTTATGGGCATGTTCCCTACTAGTGGATCGTGCACGAGAATGGATATTTGTGATGGTTACTCTCACCGAGATACGAGGTACCTGGGACCCACAGCTAGCTAGTGCCTAGGGGTTATTTCCTATTGCTTGTGCTCATTAGTTACTTTATACCTACCATCGGAATATGGTACATTTGGCTGGAAAATTTAGTATCTTTGGTGTTTATTTTAAAAGTGTTAACCCGTTAAAATAGCCCACTTCAAAACTGTTTTTATTCAAAGTTGCATCTTTTAGAAATTGTAACTAGATTTTCATGTTTTTGAAAACTTGCATGCTTTTAGTCTATAAATGCTTATCACATGGAATCTCTTAGTGGTGGTATCCTACTGGGCTTTCGCTCACACCCTACTTACACATTTGGGTGTAAGTAGACTTGCTTATTTTATGTCACAGGATTGGGTACATGGTTTATGCCTTTGGTTTGGGTTTTTAGCGGTCCATCATGATACAGTGTCGTGGAGATGGCTTGAGGGTGGTGCCTCTTTCCATGTGGAGGTTCATGGGCTGTCTTTTCTTGGGTTTGTACCTTTGTAATGGTGTTAAAACATTGTTTAATATTGTGTAATTAAGTTCTGATTTTTTATTAAAAGATGATTTGGTTTGAAAAATCCAAATTTGTTTCATTGGATTCTTTTATTGTTTTCTGTTTATAAACTCAGGTAAATCGATCCCAATTTTCATTTTATGATACCTGGGCACTTATTCCAACCCGTGGGGGTCGGGAACGCCCTTCGGGCCTTGGCACGGGCTGGGTTTGGTGCTGGTTTGATGGTGACCATATCCGGTTCGTGACAAAATGGTATCAGAGCAGGTTCGCTCCCTTTGAGTCATGTTATTTGGGGAAAAATCGGGATATTCTGGAGTTAGGAATTTTGGGACTTGGAATTTCTATTATGAGTAGTGTGGCTGATCACCACACCTCATTATGGGATTCAGGTCTCCATGGGAAGTCGGGACCTTTCATAGTCCTTTGGTTTTCTAGGTTTAATGATGATTAGGGGAAATGAAAAGAGAGTTGGGTTAATAGTCTTAGTGAGCTCGCAGGGCTTGGCAAGCCATGTGGAGCAGGGGATATTCCCTAGAACACTCTCTGTAACAGTGAAGTTATTGGAATATGGCTTCCAACCATATGTTCAATTCACCCACTGAAACTAGTTTCCTCTCGCATTGTCTTGTGTTCGTTAGTTTTGAAATCTTGGAACTTTGGTTTTAAAGTGACTTGGTTTTAAGAAGTGTAATGTTTTTGTGAAATGATTTTCAAATAAAGATGGAATGGTATGATTTATGAAATTTTGGAACTGAATATTCAGACTTATTTTGAAATGGAAAATGGTGTGAGTACACCTCTTTTGAAGGCACAAACTCTATTGAAGTTGGTTTTGAAAAAGTGTTTCCAATAGAGTTTTCTAAACAATCATAGGGTGTTTTAATGGGATGAGATGTTATGAAATTTATTTGAATAACATGAATATGAGTTCTGTTATAAAAGGTTGTGTCTTTCTGGAAATTTTAGTAATATTTGAATTGGGATTTGAAATCTCGTGGTTAGCGGTTTTGAGAAAAAGGATGTGTTGGTTGACCGTTTTGGTTTTGAAAAGTGGAAAGAATTTTTGTTTTAGCCTTTTGTATTTCTATTAGAGACCACATGCATGGGGTTATATGGGATGATGGATGGTTTATGGCCTGACTGGATGAGTGTCAGGACGAATTGAGGAGGGTGTCTGGTATGGCACAAAAACATGCATGTGTGAGGCCCATGGGGTACCATTGGTCGATACTCTTACCACTAAACCATTTGTTTTCAAAGAAATGGTTTTAAAGAAAAACATGATGTCTTGATTAATAGTTTGGGATGGTTTGTATTATGGGTTTTTGAAAATTTTGTTTTTGTGGGATGTTTTTTTAGTCCAATAACCCCTCCTATTTGAACTTCGTTTTGGGTTTATGTTTGGTCGGTAAGCTGGGTAGAAGGACCGGTTAGTAGTCTCCTTTGAGAAATGTTTTGGGACACCTTTATGGTGGCTACCTTCATGTATTTGGATCTGGTTTATGGTTTTTTTGACCAATGGACCATCTTGGTTGGGTCCTTGGGTTCTCCCGTTGGATAAGGTACGCCCCCATTTAGTGTTAGTGCACAACTGAAGTGAAACTTGGATTGTTTTGTTGTTGGAAAATCCTCTAGTTGATTAATGTAAGGAATATTTTCTTGAACTTTGTAGAATAAGTCTACACAATTTACATCCTTGGTTTTTTTCAATCCTCTTGTTGTGGAAGAGTGCTCGTGGATGGTTAAAAGAGACCTTAGTTTATTAAGCTACCTGATTCATCAAAGTTGGAAGTTGTCTCGGGTTGTCAGTATGGATAGTGTCTAAGAGGGCCTTTGAGTCCTTCATAGTCTCTTCGAAGAAAGAGTTCACAATAAACTACCAGTGTGGGAAATATGGTCATGAGAAGATATTGTGCCCACTTTCTAGAATTATGTGTTGTTTGAGGATGTTGTATAAGGTCCCTCTCCATGCATTGTTTATATCAGTCGCAATGGTCATGTTCGGTGATGCCTTATGATTTCATGTGCTCGATTGACCGTATAGGTGAAAGTACTGAAATCCTCTGAGAGTCCCTGTTATGTTGGGAGAATGTATCCCTTTTAAAAACTTCAAAATCATCTGTTTTAGAGGAATGTGAGTGTAGGTGTTCTTTACTTATATTGTTTCTCACCTGAAGAAACAAGGTGTGATGTGTGGGCATCTTCTTAGCCCTCATTTCATTGAAATATCGGGATATGGTAAAATGAGTTTGGAATGTGTTATGTCTCGAAAACTTATCTGGGATTGCGGTGTAGTTTTTGGTGGCACCTAAAGAAGAATTCTCATTCAGTGGGATTCCAAAGACTAACTGCGAGGCCGAAGATGCTTCAATCATTTGAGCTCCCGCCATAGGTCTCGGAGTGAAGCTGGCTCATAGTCAAGGGAAATCATAGGGTCATTTAAACCCTTGTACAATGTACTATCCTAAATATGAAAGATATGAAGTGTTTAAACCTATGGTTTCATTATCTTTCTTCTGTTTTTCACGTTTGGTGGAAATATTTGGATGGCCATAAACCCATGACATCGCCCAATGTCATTACCTCCCCCTTTGGTTTCCATTGAGTATTTGGAGAATGGATGGAAATTTGGCTATACAGGCTGACCACATGGTTTGTGAACGATTAAGAGAGACTGTGTGCCTAGAAGTCATGCAAGAATATTGATCTGCACAGTTAGTTCACGGTTTCACAAACTGTGCGGACTAACCATCCGACCTTCCAAAATATTGAAATTTTTGGGGTTTTTTTTGTGCTGGCACATGCTAGTCGGTTAAGATGGTTGGTTCTTTTGGTGGGTAGAACCACTATGATTTTCAGGTATGTTCCTTTGGAAATTTTGAATAGAGGTCTACCCTATGTACCAGGGAGTCCTTTCAAGTTTCCCCCTATTAGTGTCCTGTTTTTGTCTCAGGAAAAACAATTATTGGTTGTCTCTTATGGTGGGGAGCGTATTTATGTCCCCTCGTACCAGTAACTTACATTTATCCATGGTCTTGGATAGGTGTAGATAGTCTTTTTCAGAGATATCTAGCTTCCAACAACTTTCATGGGTAAAATATGGGACTGGAGAGCACCCAATGGATTAGTTAAAGTAAGGTAAGTGTAGCCTTGTTCAATGTTATAGTTCGTTTGGGTGAATTACTTGAGTCTTATTCAGATAGTGTTTGAGGAGTTTTCTTTTGGGATAAAGTATGAACGTGATTGATCATTTCAGGAAATTGGTATATGTCTTGCTTGTGAGAGTAATCCTTAATTGATCACTGGAGGTGTTTTGGCCTTTGGGGGTGGAACCTGGCAAAGGAGTACTTCTTGGTTTCTTAGTTGGGTTTGGTTGTTGCTTTGTCCTTGATGTGACTTTCCGAGGTGGAAAGTTTTCTTGGTGGGGAGAATTGTCACATACATGAATTATTATAAAGTTAAATTCCAATTAATTTCCATTAATTATTTGTTTTGAGGGTTTCCCAAGCATTTATGGAGGAATGGGTGAGTTTTTATGAATTGGGCCAAACCGTGAGCCCAATTCTAGATTTAAAAATAAATTTTGATTCCTTTATAACTTCTTCATTTTTCAACATTTTTCATCCATTCAAATTCCTAATTGTCATACCCTGACATATTAACACCACCATATTTATTTGGACCATTTATAAATCAATAATCATGGTGGATATGGATTTTTATTTATGGAATTGGGCCTGCCCAAAGGCCCATTTTCTGCATTAAAAATAACATTTAATTCTTTAATATCCCCTTCACTATTTTCGTTTTTTCGGTGATTACAACTCTCACCAGAGCCCACGTACCTAAGGCGAGCCCCCAGGCCATTCTCCCACAATTTGGAGCTCTATAGAATTGCGAAAATGGTCGAAACTTCTCTGGATTTTAGAAATCATCCATATTTGGAGAGTTAAATTGAACATTTCATAACTCCTTCTATTCTTACTCTTTTCCCCCCATTACAATTCCTACATAACCTTCTCATTCTTTTTAGAATATAATTTAATTTTTTATCTATTTTAAAATTCAGATTCTGGTCGATTTGGGGTCGTTTTCTTCAGGATTGTTTGGGGTAAGTGATTCCTTCTTGGTTTCTTCCTTTTCCCTTAGGATTTCCTCTCTCTTTCATCATGTTATAAAATTTACAGAAGTTAGAGTTTTATCTTAGGGTTTCATTTGGTGTATTTGTGGTCAAATATTGTGATATAGGTCTGAATTTATCTTCCTTTTGGTGCGGCGGTTGGGCGGTTGACGTTTCGAACCAAGTTTTGAGGGATTTGACACTTCTGGTAGGTGATTCCGTGCGTAATCATTTCTAGATGATTTAGTTTTCTTGAATTACTTATTATTCATTCTCATAATATGATGTGTGTGGTGAAAATATTTTTTATGTTGGATTTGGTTAAGCATTTATTTTTATAGTTTCATTTTAGCTTAAAATTTGGTGTTTTTCATGTGTAACCCTTTGGGTATTGTTTGGGATTGTTTTATAACATATGAATTTGGTTTAATAAATATTGTTTGGGATGAAAATTCTGATTTGGTGGGGTATTGGTGTTCCACTAGGTCTTAACGAGTTTTTTTACGGGTTTAAGGTGTAAAGCATTATTGTACTTCTTGAAAGTGATTTTGAAAACGTGTGTGTTTCATGTTGATCTTTTGTGCTATTGTTTGAGGTGTTTGTATAACACATGGGGATTGTTTAATAAATGTTTTTGGGGCTTCCAATTCTGTTTTGAATTTGTATTGGTGTGATTTTTTCCTTGAAATATGGTTTTGAAATGGTTTCTATTTGAAAAGCTTCGGTACACTATTTAGAATTGTTTTATGAATGTTTTGAGTGGAATAATGATTTATGTAAGAGGTGAACCCATATTGGAAAACTGTTTTGGATTGTTTAAACTTTCAAATGAGCCATTTAAAATGATAATAGTTCGGTTATGTGATGTTTATCATATTTTTAGGGACTTCATAAAATTGTTAAAGGATGTGTTGGATTGTTAAAGTTATGAAAAAAGTGTTGTGGGCTATTTTGGTGTGAGTTTGATTTCAAAATGCATTTGAATGAAAAGTGGAATTTGTGACTTATGTGATGTAAATGGGGCTGTTTGGTTAATGTGTGATGTGTAAGTGTTATCTACATGTGAAAACTATATTTCTTGGCTTGTTGAACATTTTTGAGCACAAAGGGAAAACCCGAGTATCTAGGTGGGTGGACATGTACTAGTATGCTAGTGAATCCGTGGGGTTTGGCCTCAGTTTCACTTAGCAAGATGGACGCATACAACTCTAACTAAACTATGATGATGATGATTTGGTACCACTAGGTTATGGGTATGTTCCATACTAGTGGCTCGTGCACGAGAATGGATATTTGTGATGGTTACTCTCACCGAGATATGAGGTACCTGGGACCCACAGCTAGCTAGTGCCTAGGGGTTATTTCCTATTGCTTGTGCTCATTAGTTACTTTATACTTACCATCAGCATATGGTACATTTGGCTGGAAAATTCAGTAGATTTGGTGTTTATTTTAGAAGTGTTAACCCGTTAAAATATCCCACTTGAAAACTGTTTTTATTCAAAGTTGCATCTTTTAGAAATTGTAACTAGCTTTTCATGTTTTTGAAAACTTGCATGCTTTTCGTCTTTAAATTTTTATCACATGGAATATCTTAGTGGTGGTATCCTACTGGGATTTATCTCACACCCTACTTACACCTTTTTGTGTAAGTAGACTTGCTTATTTTATGTCACAAGATTGGGTACAGGTTTTATGACTTTGGTTCAGGTTTTTAGTGGTCCATCGTGATACAGTGTCGTGGAGATGGCTTGAGGGCGGTGCCTCTTTCCATGTGGAGGTTCAGGGGCTATCTTTTCATGGGATTTTACCTTTGTAATGGTGTTCAAACATTGTTTAATATTGTGTAATTAAGTTCTGAATTTTTATTAAAAGATGATTTGGTTTGAAAAATCCAGATTTGTTTCATTGGATTGTTTTATTGTTTTCTGTTTATAAACTCGGGTAAATCATTCCCAATTTTCATTTTCTGATACCCGGGCACTTGTGCTAGCCAGTGGGGATCGGGAACACCCTTCGGGCCTTGGAACGGGCCGGGTTTGGTGCTGGTTTGATGGTGACCAGATCCGGTTCGTGACAAAATGGTATCAGAGCAGGTTCGCTCTCTTTGAGTCATGTTATTTGGGGAACAATCGGGATATTCTGGAGTTAGTAATTTTGGGACTTGGAATTTCTATTATGAGTAGTGTGGATGATCACCACACCCCATGATGGGATTCAGGTCTCTAGGGGAAGTCGGGACCTTTCATAGTCCTTTGTTTTTCTTGGTTTAATGATGATTAGGGAAAATGAAAAGAGAGTTGGGTTAATAGTCTTAGTGAGCTCGCAGGGCCTGGAAAGCCATGTGGAGCCATGGATATTCCCTAGAACACTCTCTGTAACAGTGAAGTTATTAGAATATGGCTTCCAACCATATTTCCATGTCACCCACTGAAACTAGTTTCCTCTCCAATTATCTTGTGTTCTTTAGTTTTGAAATCTTGGAACTTTGGTTTTAAAGTGACTTGGTTTTATGAAGTGTAATGTTTTTGTGAAATGATTTTCAAATAAATATGGAATGGTATGATTTATGAAATTTTGGAACTGAATATATAGACTTATTTTTAAATGGAAAATGGTGTGATTACACTCTTTTGAAGGCAGAAACTCTATTGAAGATGGTTTTGAAAAAGTGTTTCCAATAGAGTTTTCTAAACAATCATAGGGTGTTTTAATGGGATGTGATGTTATGAAATTTATTTGAATAACATGAATGTGAGTTCTGTTATAAAAGGCTATGTCTTTCTAAAAAATTTAGTAATATTTGAATTGGGATTTGAAATATCGTGGTTAACGGTTTTGAGAAAAAGGATGTGTTGGTTGACCGTTTTGGTTTTGAAAAGTGGAAAGAATTTTTGTTTTAACCTTTGGTATTTCTATTAGAGACCACATGCATGGGGTTATATGGGATTATGGATGGTTGATGGCCTGACTGGATGAGTTCCGGGATGGATATAAGGAGGGTGTCTGGTATGGCACAAAAACATGCATGTGTGAGGCCCATGGGATACCATTGGTCGATACTCTTACCGCTAAACTGTTTGTTTTCAAAGAAATGGTTTTAAAGAAAAACATGATGTCTGGATGAATAGTTTGGGATGGTTTGTATTATGAGTTTTTGAAAATTTTGTTTTTGTGGGATGTTTTTTAGTCCAATAACCCTTCCTATTTGAACTGCGTTTTGGGTTTATGTTTGGTCGGTAAGCTGGGCAGAAGGACCAGTTAGTTGTCTCCTTTGAGATATGTTTTGGGACACCATTATGGTGGTTACCTTCATGTGTTTGGATCTGGTTTATGGTTTTTTTTACCACTGGACCATCTTGGTTAGGTCCTTGGGTTCTCCTGTTAGATAAGGTACTCCCCCATTTAGGGTTAGTGCACAACTGAAGTGAAACTCAGATTGTTTCATTGTTGGAAAATCCTCTAGTTGATCAATGTAAGGAATCTTTTCTTGAGCTTTGTAGAATGAGTCTACACAATTTACATCCTTGGTTTTTTTCAATCCTCTTATTATGGAAGAGTGCTCGTGGATGGTTAAAAGAGACCTTAGTTTCATAAGCTACCTAATTCGTCAATGGTGGAAGTTGTCTGGGGTTGTCAGAATGGATAGTGTCTAAGAGGGCCTCTGAGTCCTTCGTAGTCTCTTCGAAGAAAGAGTTCACAATAAACTACCAGTGTGGGAAATCTTGTCATGAGAAGATATTGTGGCCACATTCTAGAATTATGTGTTGTTTGAGGATGTTGTATAAGGTCCCTCTCCATGCATTGTTTATATCAGTCGCAATGGTCATGTTCGGTGATGCCTTATGATGTCATGTGCTCGATGTATAGGTGAAAGTAGTGAAATCCTCTGAGTGTCCCTGTTATGTTGGGTGAATGTCTCCCTTGTAAAAACTTCAAAATCATCTATTTTAGAAGAATGTGAGTGTATTTGTTCTTTAATTATATTGTTTCTCACCTGAAGAAACAAGGTGTGATGTATGGGAATATTCTTAGCCCTTGTTTCAGTGAAATATCGGGATATGGTAAAGTGAGTTTGGAATGTGTTATGTCTGTAAAACTTATCTGGGATTGCGGTGTAGTTTTTGGTGGCACTGAAAGAAGAATTCTCATTCAGTGTGATTCTAAAGAATAACTACGAGGCCGAAGATGCTTCAATCATTTGAGCTCCCGCCATAGGTCTCGGAGAGAAGCTGGCTCGTAGTCAAGGGAAATCATAGGGTCATTTAAACACTTGTACAAAGTACTATCCTAAATATGAAAGATATGAAGTTTTTAAACCTAAGGTTTCATTATCTTTCTTCTGTTTTTCACATTTGGTGGAAATATGTGGAGGGCCTTATACCCATGACATCGCCCAATATCATTATCTCCCCCTTTGGTTTCCATTGAGTATTTGGAGAATGGATGGAAATTTGGATAGACAGGCTGAGCACATGGGTTGTGAACGATTAAAAGAGACTGTGTGCCTAGATGTCATGCAGGAATATTGATCTGCACAATTAGTTCACGGTTTCACAAACTGTGCGTACTAACCGTGCGACCTTCCCAAATCTTGAAATTTTTGGGTTTTATTTTGGTGTCGGCACATGGTAGTCGGTTAAGATGGTTGGTTCTTATGGTGGGGAGAACCACTATGATTCTCATGTATGTTCCTTGGGAAATTTCGAATGGAGGTCTACCCTATGTACCAGGGAGTCCGTTCAGGCCTCCCCTATTAGTGTCCTATTTTTGTCTCAGAAAAAAAATTACTGGTTGTCTCTTATGGTGGGGAGCGTATTTCTGTCCCCCCGTACCAGTAACTTACATTTATCCATGGTCTTGGCATGGTGTAGATAGTCTTTTTCAGAGCTATCTAGCTACCAAAAACATTCATGGGTAAACTTTGGGACTGGAGAGCACCCAATGGATTAGTTAAAGTAAGGTAAGTGTAGCCTTGTTCAATGTTATTGTTCGTTTGGGTGAATTGCTTGAGTCTTATTCGGATAGTGTTTGAGGAGTTTTCTTTTGGGATAAAGTATGAACGTGATTGATCATTTTAGGAAAGTGGTATATTTCTTGCTTGTGAGAGTAATACTTAATTGATCACTGGAGGTGTTTTGGCCTTTGGGGGTGGAACCTGGCAAAGGAGTACTTCTTGGTTTCTTAGTTGGGTTTGGTTGTTGCTTTTTCCTCGATGTGACTTTTCGGGGCGGAAAGTTTTCATGGTGGGGAGAATTGTCACATACATGACTTATTATAAAGTTAGATTCCAATTAATTTCCATTCATTCTTTGTTTTGAGGGTTTCCCAAGCATTTATGGAGGAAAGGGTGAGTTTTTATGAATTGCGCCAAACCGTGAGCCCAATTCTAGATTTAAAAATAATTTTTGATTCCTTTATAACTTCTTCATTTTTCAACATTTTTCATCCATTCCAATTCCAAATTGTCATACCCTGACATATTAACACCAAAATATTTATTTGGACCATTTATAAATCCATAATCATGGTGGATATGGGTTTTTATTTAAGGAATTGGGCATGTCCAAAGGCCCATTTTCTGCATTAAAAATAAAATTTAATTATTTAATATCTCTTTCACTATTTTTTTCGGTGATTTCACCTCTAACCAGATCCCACTTACCTAAGGCGCGCCCCCATTCCCTTATCCCACAATTTAGAGCTCGATAGAATCACGAAAATGGTCGAAACTTCTCTGGATTCCCGAAATCGTCTAGATTTGGAGAGGTAAATTGAGCATTTCATAACTCCTTATATTATTACTCCTTTTCCCCGTTCCAATTCCTACATGACCTTCTCATTCTTGTTAGAATATCTTTGAAATTTTTATCTGTTTTAAAATTAAGATTCTGGTCGATTTGGGGTTGTTTTCTTCAGGATTGTTTTGGGTAAGTGATTCCTTCTTGGTTTCTTCCTTTTCCCTTATGGTTTCCTCTCTCTTTCATCATGTTATAAAATTTCCAGAAGTTAGGGTTTGATCATAGTGTTTAATTTGGTGTATTTGTGGTCAAAATTTTTTATCTAGGTCTGAATTCATCTTCCTTGACGTGCGGCGGTTGTGCGGTTGACGTTTCGAACCAAGTTTTGAGGGATTTGACACTTCCGGTAGGTTATTCCGTGTGTAATAATTTCTAGATGATTTAGTTTGATTGAATTACATATTATGCATTCTCATAATATTTTGTGTGTGGTGAAAAAAAAAATTTGTTGGATTTGGTTAAGAATTTATTTTTATAGTTTCATTTTAGCTTAAAATTTGGTGTTTTTCATGTGTAACCCTTTGGGTATTGTTTGGGATTGTTTTATAACATATGAATCTGGTTTAATAAATATTTTTTGGGATGAAAATTCTGACTTGGTGGGGTATTGGTGTGCCACTATGTCTTAAAGAGTTTTTTTTAAGGGTTTAAGGTGTAAAACATTATTGTACTTCTTGAAAATGATTTTGAAAACGTGTTCATTTCATGTTGATCTTTTGTGATATTGTTTGAGGTGTTTGTATAACACATGGGGGTTGTTTAATAAATGTCTTTGGGGCTTCCAATTCTGTTTTGAATTTGTATTGGTGTTAATTTTTCCTTGAAATATGGTTTTGAAATGGTTTCTATTTGAAAAGCTTCGGTAAACTATTTAGAATTGTTTTATGAATGTTTTGAGTGGTTTAATGATTTATGTAAGAGGTGAAACCATATTGGAAAACTGTTTTGGATTGTTTATACTTTAAAATGAGCCATTTTAAATGTGAATAGTTCTGTTATGTGACTTTTATAATATTTTTAGGGACTTCATAAAATTGTTAAAGGATTTGTTGGATTGTGAAAGTTATGAAAAAAGTGTTGTGGTCTATTTTGGTGTGAGTTTGATTTCAAAATGCATTTGAATGAAAAGTGGAATTTGTAAATTATGTGATGTAAATGGGGCTGTTTGGTTAATGTGTGATGTGGAATTGTTATCTACATGTTAAAATTATATTTCATGGCTTGTTTAACATGTTTGAGCACAAAAGGAAAACCCTGGTATCAAGGTCGGTGGACGTGTACTAGTATGCTAGTGAATCCGTGGGGTTTGGCCTCGGTTTCACTTAGCAATATTGACGCATACAAATCTAACTAAACTATGATGATGATGATTGGGGACCACTAGGTTATGGGTATGTTCCCTACTAGCGGCTCGTGCACGAGAATTGATATTTGTGATGGTTACTCTCATCGAGATATGGGTACCTGAGACCCACAGCTAGCTAGTGCGGAGGGGTTATTTTCTATTTCTTGTGCTCATTAGTTACTTTATACTTACCATCGACATATGGTACATTTGGCTGGAAAATTCAGTATCTTTGGTGTTTATTTTAAAAGTGTTAACCCGGTAAAATATCCCACTTGAAAACTGTTTTTATTCAAAGTTGCATCTTTTAGAAATTGTAACTAGCTTTTCATGTTTTTAAAAACCTGCATGCTTTTCATCTTTAAATGTTTATCACATGGAATCTCTTAGTGGTGGTATCCTATTGGGATTTCTCTCACACCCTAATTACACCTTTGGGTGTAAGTAGACTTGCTTATTTTATGTCACAGGATTCGGTACAAGTTGTATGCCTTAGGTTCGGGTTTTTAGCGGTCCATCGTGATACAGTGTCATGGAGATGGCTTGAGGGCGGTGCCTCTTTCCATGTGGAGGTTCATGGGATGTCTTTTCGTGGGTTTGTACCTTTGTAATGGTGTTCAAACATTTTTTAATATTGTGTAATTCAGTTCTGAATTTTTATTAAAAGATGATTTGGTTTGAAAATTTTAGATTTGTTTCATTGGCTTCTTTTATTGTTTTCTGTTTATAAACTTGGGTAAATCGTTCCCAATTTTCATTTTATGATACACGGGCACTTGTGCCAGCCCATGGGGATCGGGAATGCCCTTCGGGCCTTGGCACGGGCTGGGTTTGGTGCTGGTTTGATGGTGACCAGATCTGGTTCGTGACATGGCGTGTGTAGGTGAGTCTCCCACACTGTTGGGGCTCAGCTTCTGGGACCACTGTATACTGGGATAGAGCATTCCTTGGGTTGAGATACTAGGATTGAGATCCCACTAGGCCATTATCATGTATACTAGGTTGAGTTTATCCCCTAGATTATTCTTATTGTATATAAGGGTGAAATTCCCACTAAGTCATTATTTTGTTTGGCACAATCTTTATGACATGCTCAAAGACACTCTGGCACTAGCCTAAATAGGTACGGTAGATCCTGGTTTCACTACTAATGATCAATGGTGGGTTTTTATTCATTTTTTATAGTTATTTATTTATTTAGATAATATCTCATGAAAATATCACTGTATTGAGGGTTATGTATGGGATAGTGTTGGTGGTTCCCTAGGAAATAATATTTGAGCAGGAAAACTTGGAGTTTGGAGGGTTGGATGTGATGGGTCTTGGAATTTGTACTGGGGAATCATTTTTTTATTTCTTTATATGTGATTTTCCTAGTGGGTGATAAGGGTTTTTTCTTATATGACTTCTTTTCATTTTTTCATTGAATCTTTAGTTATTTATTACTTCTACAGACATTGATGGGAAGTATGTGTTCAATGTTTTATTTTTTATTGATACTCTGATATATGGGCTATTGTAATACCATCATATTTTGAATGAACACTATGTTTTATAGCATACCAGACATGAAATACTAAGTTTTAATGATTGCGAAATATTATTACGTAAATATAACTATTATAATCAATTCCCTGACTTAGAATATATGAATAGAAGAACTAAATTATTATACATATATATATATATATTTACTAATTAATAAAAAAATTATTAATTAATTAATAATAAATAAGTACATAATTTTTAGTAAAAGCATTTTATTCTTCAACAAAATGTTTTCTAGAAAAATGGATTTTATTTATTTTTCTAATCAAATAATTCAATGAATTTAAGCAACTTTTAGAAATTTTATTTGATTAAAATGGAATAATTTTTTGAATCATTATATAAAAATTTTCTTTGGCTCACATTTTGAAATTTTTATGAAGAGATTTTTTCCCTGAAAAGTGAAAAATATTGATTTTATAGAAAAATGTCCTTTCTTTTAAATTTTTTATCAAGTACCATTTTGTTTTGAATAGGCTTTTAAATTTAATTAACTCATTTTTATAAAAAAATTCAAATCAATTTTATTGAAATCAACATTATACTTAATTTTTTTACATATTTTTTATAAAAAAATACATTTTTCTATAAATGTATTTTTCATTATGTTTTTTGTGTTTATTTTAGAAATATTTTCATCCACTTATAGAATTTAACTTTTATAAAATTTATTATAAATTTAGAATTATAATTTCGAAATTTGATGAATACGACCCATTTCTTTTTTTCATTATGTATAGTAACATTGGTAAAAATGTTTTCACTGTTGTAAGGGTAAAAAAATGAAAATAAGTTTACAAATATGAAACAAGGATTAAAAATCCTTAATAAAGAGTCATATATTTCAATGGATGAGACTAATTCATCCACATCCTTAAAATATTTCAACATATTTAATTATAGTTTCATTTTTATTTGAGAAAGCCATTATATATTATTTTAACTAAAAACAATTCCAAAATTCTTCTTTCTTGATTTAAATATATATAATATTTTGTGACATTAATAAAAAAAGTCATGAACAGTTATATAAGTTTATTTTTAAGATGAATAATTTTTTTTGTGATGATACCTTATATTTAATTTTTAGTTTTAAAATAATTACCTTAAATTCCTACGCAACACTGACACAATGCTTGTGTATGGAGATGAAAAACAAGTAAATGATTTTAAAAACATAAAAAGGAATAATTTTTGGGTTATTTATGGTATAATATGATTTTTTTGGAAAAATATAATCTATTAATGATGTTTTAAAATTTTATATCATAATTATATTACTATCTTGATACTTTTAAAGTCAAATTATGTGAATAGTCTTCAAAATACTTTTAATGGTATTTTATGTTAAATAATATTTTATTAAATGAATTAAAAATTATAAAAATATTATATTTGACCAGTATAATAATATATGGTCTATAATATCAAAAATAATTCACTTATGGGTCATTTTTACTTTTATTGTAACCTTCTTGACACTTAAATAATTAAAGAACATTGTTATCATTATAATCGTTAAAAAGGGATAATACATTTGAAAACTAAGAGATAAGGGATAAAAACACATAAAATTGCATATTTTTTAATGGATGAGAGTATTTTTACGTCTATTTACCCTATATTATAAATATACCAATTTATTTCTACTTTACAAGAAAATAGATTTATATTAATTTAACACTTTAAGTAATTAGAATGGTTACCATCCGCTCACTTATGAAAGGACACAACCCATCCTCTCTTCCTCACATTTATCGGTCCACTTAACCAGATAAGGCCCTACCAAACCTTCTTCTTAAAATACTTATATAAATTCTAGGGGTTTTTTCTTCTTAAACTACAATCCTTAGAATCCTTATGGGGAAATCAAAATGAGGTTCTTCAAATAGAAGGTAATTATCTTAACTGATTGTTTTTATTCTACTTATTCTTATAATTCAATAAATTTTGTCCTAAAACTTCCAACATAATAACATCAGTATCTTAATTATAATTATTTTCTATTATTTTAGTGTAAAAACCTCATTCATCTCCTTTTTCCATCAAATTGGAATTGAAAACATAATTTTTGTGTACCTATGCACTACCACCTTGTGAACCGATGTACCTTGTTTCTCATCACTACCTTTCATGGAAGGTTATTTTGATTGATTTAATATATATATATATATATCATATTCATGAAATTATTATTATTATTATTAAAATAGAATATATCATATTTCTTCATACAATTTCTATCAATGAAAATGGAATCAATACACATGTGTACGTACATACTACCGTCTCCACGTACCGATATACATTGTATTTTAAAAATAACCTATCATAGATGGTAATGGGAATATATATATATATATATAAGTTAATTTAATTTTTATAGAATTTTAATGATTTTTTAATAATAATATTTTCTTTTATGTCTTTATTTTCCATCTGATGAATAGTAAAAGCATCGGATGTGTGTTAGTGCGGACTTCCACCTCACGAGTCAATGTATTTTGTTTTTCATGAATAATTTTCATGAATGACACTAAAATTTTATTATATATATAAATGTTAATTATATAATTATTATTATATTTTATATGATTTAAATATGATAACTTTGACCATAACCAAACTATAAATTTTATTTTTCAATTATGAACCTAACGTCCTCAAAACACCCAACATGAACTTAATCGATTAAGTAATTAAATACGTCATTGAGATATTTGAAATAAATTGTTTGGTAATAAAAGAATAAACAAAGAAAAATTTATTCAATAATTAAATAATTAATATATTTTTATTATACTAGAGTTAAAGGATATAAATAGCATGTTGGGACTTTAGGTAAGTGGTTTCTTATCTTAATTTGTATTCATTGGGTTATAAAACTTCTTCATTGAATTTTTTATCCCATGATTATGTTTGAATTATTTTTTAAATTTATTATTTTTTATTTACACTTTTTTATGTGGATTTAAATATGTATACATAATCACTCCGTTTATTAATTATCTCTTCAAATGTCATGATGTTTACAGTGGTTTTCTTTGTCTCAATCTCATTTTCTTTAAACATGTTTTATTTCATTCACCATGATTTAATTTAACAATGTACATACTAATCTATGAATTAATTTTCACATATTAATTAATGTAATTTGTAGTATTTATATAGGCATATTATTTTAATGATTTCAATAACTATTGATTTTAATGTTACCAAAGCAATAAAATCTCAAAGTTACAATTTCATTTGTTTTCAAGATTGTTTTTTTAAGGTTACATTGGTAAAATTTTATGATATTAATTTCATTAAATAAATATCTATTATTCTACTCTAACTATTTCTTAGTTTTATATGATTTACTTTTATTTAACTCTCTTTAGTACTCAATAAGATCAAAATATTTTTTTTATGAAAACACGACCTTATTTCTCCTTATAACCAGAACAATTCTCTATTACATATACATAATCTCTAAAATTTTATAAAAAATATTATTTTATATGATACATTGATTATTTAATGAAATTTTAAACTATATTTTAAAAAAATCTAAGGTATATAAATCATTATTTAAAATGTTTTCAATTTTGGTTATTTATGAATCTTATACAATAAAGTGTGAAAGGAATATTTTTTTAAAAATTTACAGAATGAAAGAATTTTCCTACTATCCTGGAAATTCCATTATTTGAATCCTCCTTCATAATTTTCTATGGTTATTTTCAAGGAAAATTATTTCTACAATATTTTGTGAATTTTTTTTGATGGTATTGAAAGAAAAAGGTATCTTCCCCCATTTTCAGAGAAACGTTTTAAATGTTTTTAAATATATTTTCATCTATGTCAATATCCATTAATGATTATTATAATTAACTATGAATATGATCTTATAATACCATTAATTTCATTTATATGAATATTTTATGATGATATTTAAAAGGTATTGTCAAGGAACCTATTTCCTTTCTATGGGTTAACTAATTGATACATGAATGATAGTTGATTTCATGGGGTTTGTATTTAAAATTGAAATATTCTAAATCTTTTATTCATGATATAGTACATGTAACTAACTGATGATGACATGTGAGCCTGATATATCTCATAATTATGGGTTATCATGATATAGATTATATGACAGGTGTGCACTATATAGATCTTCAATGCTTTGGGTAATATTACTTGTCTTTGAAGTCAATAATGAGGGAGTCAAATGGGAGGTTTATCATAAGGATTTAACTGGGTTCTAGTTATTTCTGACATGTGTGAATACATGTAATGATGATAATGTTCCATGATACCAACAAATTTTTATCTACTCTTGCTATGAATTTCAATGGGTTTTTATCAAGATTGGCATCACACAACTCATGATTATTAAATCTTATAACACCTTTATTTTTTAATTGTTTAGGAAAATTTTCATTTTTAATTATAAATGTTTTTATGGATATTAAGTATCTTAATAAATTCACATGCATCTTTAATATGTTCTTATACCCTTATTCCCATATTGTTCTCACTGAAGATATTCAATTGTTAATGCCTATGTTTATCCTTACTGGTTATTTTATCCCACCATTCATATGTTTAATTTTCCCATGTCATAAAGAAAAGTTTTACGTAAGATATCTCTAAAAGGGATTCAAGTGGGTGATAATGAATAAATAATGTGGAATAATAAATTTGGGGTATAGTGGGAAAACTCTCACTTAAAGACACGAGTATTTTCATGTATGATGTTATCCTAATTCTCTACAAATCTAAAATTAAAATTTCATTGGGTATATAATTTATTAAATATTTCTCTTTTATTTTTTTATACGTATAAAATTGGGTTACGTTTATTGGTATCAAATCCATAAATAAAGATTTTATGTTTTTAGAACCAAATTTATGACTAAAAGTTCACAATTTTTATTGGTGCTAGTAGAAGAAGGGGTTAGATAACATTAGATATTTGGATGTTTTCATGTGATGTTAACTTAATATATATGGATACCATCATGGGTTTATAATTTCATAGTTTATAAAAAGTTCAATGGAACAAACACCCATTATTTGGTTTTAAGTGATGATATTTTAATGTGATTATTGATATTTTGGGATAATTTTTATTGGATTGTGGTATATGTGACACTTTGGTTTATTATTAAGGGTTATTTTGGAAGAATGATATTGAATTTTAGAGATATAATATTACCTTTTAGGTTATATAATTCGTTAATGTTGATGTTATTAACGTTAAATGGGATATATGGTTATTTATTGAGGGAAGGATATAAGTTGATACATTGTTGTTATTGTGGAAATTTCATAGTTAAATATATTATTTTTCACATGAATGTTTATTCAATTTGGGTATTTTCTTACCTTATGCTAAGGATTTTGGATTTATTAAATATTGGAGATTATTTTTTTATCAGTATCTAGATCTTAATACCTATTAGAAGTTGATGTTTTAGGCATAAGAAATATTTATTATGGAAACTCATTTCTTGTAATATGGTATGAGATTGAGTGGAACCTTGTTAAATCACAAAAATAAAGGATGAAATTGTATTTACTGATTTTAGGAAAATAAATTTATTATATTTATCAATTTTATTAGTCAGGATAATAAAATTGTCCCTCAAAAATAAAAAATCTATCTTTTTATAGTCATTTCTGATGAATTGATCGTCTTTTATCTCTCTAATTAATTAACGATTTTATTTTCATTAACATTATCATGATCATGTTATCTATCACTCTAAATTATTATTTGAGCATTTCATTTCACCAATTTTTCCTTATTTTGACTTCCCTTTAATGTTCTCTAATTTGGGATACCAATTATGTGTTTTTATAAATGACCTTCATATTTTCATTTACCTCAAATCAAATGGAAGTTTTATTAATCATTTTTATGATGTGGGTTATCAAAAAAGTTATTTTTAAATATTAAACACTTTATTTACATTATCAAGATATAATTGATAGGAAAATTCTGTTAAAGTTTGTGAGATTGTAATACCTCTAGATTTTAAAACAACACTATGTTTGATAGTGTACATGAAATGAAACACTGAGCTTTAATTATTCTGAAACATTATTATTTATATATGTCTATTATAAATTAGTAATTCTATTGAATGATATGAATAAGAATAAAATCATTTTTAAATATATATATTATACTCAATAGAAATGAATTTCTTATTTATTTGGAAATAATCTTTTAATTTTTAGTAGAGTCATTTCTGCTTCAAAAAGGGGTTTTACTAAATTTTGTGAGATAATATTATAATTAATTTATTATTTTTTAATATATTTTATTTGATAAAAATGATATCATTTTTGAAATCATCGTATCAAAATTATCATAGGATGAAATCTTGTAATTTTTCTAGAAAAAGAGTGATTTCTTAGTGAAAAATAAAAAATAATGATTTTATAGAAAAAATATGATTTCTATTCAAATATTTACAAAGTCCCATTTTTTTGAATTGTTAATATAATTTAGTTGATTCTTTTTAATTAATTAAAATCAAGTTAATGTAATTTAAATAAACATTATTCTTAATTTTGATATAAAAAACAATTTTTTCAAAACTCATTTTTCTAGAAAATTGTTTTTCATCATGTTTTGTAGATTTTTTCAAATAATAATAATTTTTACTTATTGGAATATAATATTTTAAAATTAATTAAATTTTTTTAATCATCATTTAGAAATTTGGTAAATTTTTTCCTTTTATTTTTTCATTATGAATTGTAACCTTGGTAAAAATTTGTCACCACAGTAAGGGTAAAATGAGTTGAATAAGGATAAAAATATAAAACAAGGATTCAAATCATCAATAAACCTACCAAAATTTCCTTGGAAAAGTTTAATTCTACCCAAATAATTAAATATTTAAAAATTTGGTATTTTGGTTCCATTTTTATTTGATAAATATCATTATATTGTTTTAAGTAGATTAGAATTAAAAAATCCCTTGTTCATTATTTTAATATCTATAAAAATTTGTGAGAGGGATAAAAAAAGGATATGAATGGTTATAAAATTTTATTTTATATATGAATAAATTTTTATTATTTTAATTTATTTTTAATATTTAGTGATGAAATTATTATTTTAAATTCTTATGAAACTCCAATACTATTTTTGTACAAGTAGTAGAAAAATCATGTTAATGATTTTAAAAGCATACAATGTAATATTTTTTTGGTTGAGTTGTGGTATTCTAATATTTTTTATAAAAATATAATGTAATATTGATGTTTTAAAATTTTCTATTTAAATTAAATTAAATTCTTGTTTTTGGTAAAGTAAAATTATGTGAATAGTCCCAAAAATTACTTTAATTGTATTTTATGTTAAATTATATTTTATTAAAAGATTAAAAATTAATAACAATATTATATTTTTCAATTTGAATGTAATATGGTCTATTATATCAAAACATTTCCACTTATGTGTCACTTTTCTATTTAGAGTAACTTTCTTGACCCATAGTGAAAAGAAAGAGCAATGTTATCACAATAATCATTAAAAATACCTAATGGGTTGTGAAAACTAATATATAAGGGTTAAAAGATCACTTAAACATGTATAAATTCTATTGGATGTGGTTTTTTATAATTATTGTCACCATAGATTAAAAATATTGTTTTCACTTTTCCATAAAAATTAATTTATATTAAATTAATACTTTAAGTAATTCCAACAGTACCTCTCCCCTCACTAATAAAAGGAAAACACCCATCATATCTTCCTCAGACATATTAAGGAACTTATCTCAACCAAAACCTCTTCATAAATTCATTATAAACATTTTATTGGTTCTAGTCTTTTTAAAGGAACATCCCCAGGGTCCTTAATGAGAAATACAATGGAGGTTCTTCAATGATGAAATAATCTTCCAAACCAAGTGTTTTCATTTTACTTCTTCTTATACCTCCTTAAAGTTTTCACTAACCATTACAATATAATAAAATTATTAAATAAAAAATAATTATATGTTATTATGTTAATTTAATAACATTATCCATCACCGTTTTCTTAAAATGGGAAACAAAACCATTATTTGTGCATACGTGTGGGGACTATCACCTCACAAATCGATGTATTTCATTTCTCATTAACCAAATCTCGTGGATTATTATTATAAAATATTTAGTTATATGTATAATGGTATATAAATAATTATTATTCTTGAAATATAATATATCATATATCATCATACCATTACAATCATTAAAAATTGAATCCTCACATGTGCATATGTACAGACTAACATCTCAAAATAGTGATGTGCTTTGTTTTTCCAAAACTGCCTCCCATGGATGGTCATGTGGATAGATTTAATTATGTTAATTTATGATTGTAACATAATAATTATTCTATAAATATATTATTTTATTTTCATTCTTTTTTAAAATCCAATAAAAACTAAAAACAGTGATTGTATGTACATATGGATAATTCCTTGCAAGCTGGTGCCTTTTTTTCGGATCACTTCTCATGTATTAAAATAAAATTCTATATTTTTTATAAAAAAAATATTTCATGATTATTATTCAAGATATTATTATACAATGACCCCTTTTTCCACACTAAACCTACCAAGGTCATTTGGTAATTATCAACCAAACAGACGTAAAAGACCTGATGTCAACATAACATATTAATTAATTAAATATGTCATTGAGTTAAATGGTTTAATGAAAACAAATATTATAATTGGATACGGTTCTTAGTAATTTAATTAGTTAATATAATTTTATTTTTCCAAACTCAAATGATGTAGTGACCCAACCCTATAATGTTAAAAGCTAGTGTATACTGCCAATACATTGGCATCATATACAAGTAAATCACGTCCCAAAGGACCAAACAGTTTACTAATCTTGGTAAACTGGATATATAGATGATTCAAAATTTTATCATAGTTTATTTTTGAGGATAACTACATTCCATCTATCTTATCCTTTCATATAATTCTTAGCACATTTTATGGAATCTTGGGGGGAAATGAAACATAATAAGGGTTAGATCAAATTCTTAGTAAGGGTAATGTATCCTGAAAGAAACAATTAATCAATGCAAATAGTCAATATGGAAAGGTAATAACTAAAGATACAAGCCATGTAATTATAAACTGAGAAAGAAGTTCAATAATAGTATATACAGTTAAATAACATAAAAAATATTCCATTAAATAACGGGATAAGGAAAATTCAACACGGTAAGGAAAGAAACTAAAAACGCATTCCATTTATAAAATAAACTAAGAAATAAATGAATCTATATACGTTTTCACAGTTAAAACATCATGGGTAATAAATACTAAAAATTGATGAAGTAAATTCTTCATTATTATATGTTATGTTTATTTTACATGTGATTTATTTACCATTAAGACCATTCACAGGACGATTAAACAAACTACTATCAAGACCTTTCACAAGACCGTTTAAATCTATGGGTAGAAACTCATCTATTATTCTTATGAAACTAATTTCATCTCATGATACTAACAATTAATTGAGGGTATTATTTTAAATTCTCCCTAACCCATGTCTTTCATGTCCAAATAATTCCTCATATATCAAATAATTGATTTAAATGAAAAAAATGTGCCTTATAAAATATCCGTATTGAGTAAAGGTTACTGATTTATCAATATTTCCCCATTAAATAAAATAAATATAAAAGTAACAACCATATGTAAAAATAATATAAGTTTTATGAAATGAAGATATCCATGATAAATAATAAGGATAATTAGGGGATATTAAAAGTTCAATGATTATAGGAAATTGAATATTTCAAGGGGACTTAAAATGGAATCAAGGAAGTCAATGTCTGTTATATCCATGTAAAAATCAATCATAAAAATCCATAGGAAGAATAATTATTGTATTGATACAACATACACCAAGTGGTGTAAAATAAATCTTTTTTTCATTGATGAATGGAAATATTATAAAAATATATTTTATATAATTTATTGAGGAAAATATCATCACTAATTTGTAATTTTTGTTCTGAAAATAAAATATGAAAAAAACTTTCCTTAAAAATTAACTTTTTAATCTTTCAAATGAAGCATCAATGAACAATGTTGGCTAATTTTGTACATGTCGTACAAAGTAAAAAACATTCCATTCATAAGGTAAAAAGGTTTATAAAGTGACTTGTTCGAAAATTGACAAGAAGATTCCTTTGTTTTTTTTAAATACCTAAAGGTTAAAAATGAATTTAAATAATAATTTTTGGATGGTTAAAACATTTTTCAAAACATTTTTTAGAAAACATTGTTTTTAGAAGGAAACAGTTTCTCCAACTAAAAAGAGAAATGATGTCGGGATTTCTTAAAAACATTTTATAAAACATTTTGGTTACCAAAGAGTGGGAAATGGTAATATTACATGAAAATATTCATTAATAATATAATGAAAATAAAATTAAATGAATTATTCAATAATTATTAGATAATTTCATCTAAAGTAAATTCAAGAGTAAATAATTTCGAACAAAATGACATTGTGAAGTAAACCCTTGGAAAGACCATAACGTTGATGTGAGAATAAATAAACGAGTATATTATATGTGTAAAATTAAAATCCACATAAAACAAGTTTAAATACATAAGTATATTGTAATAAATGATTGCATGTATAATCTTAGAATATTAACGACAATGAGGAAGTAATATATACTAATGAAAGGGAATCGGATTTTGAAATTGTTTACCACTTGGTAACTTTTAATTCAAATAGAATTAGAATAAATAATTCAAATTAAAAATCAAAATAAAATCAAGATGAAATAATTTATGATATAATATATAAAAATATTAAGTAGAAACACCATACAAATAAGTAAGGGTTGAGTACGACATTTATCACAAATATGTAAAAAGTGAGATCGAAATCCATTACCTTGAATTTCTATTCAGGTGAACATACTATAACCTCATTTATAATGGTTTTAATAATTTAAATAACTAATAAAATAAATAGATTCATATTTATAATATAATATATTATCTTATTGTTAAATCTTATCAACAATTTGTAATCTTTCATGATTTTCACTATATCGTGTGTTAGTTGCCCAGTTTTTCGGCTATGTTTTGAATTTTTATTTTTTTCTTACATTGATAATGATTTCATAAAATACATAATTTAAACCATGATTTAATTATCATATATATTCAGTATGTTTGTATTTATAATAATCCTTAATATTTGGAGATAATAAATGAAATGCATTGTCCCTGGAGATGGTAGGTCATACGTACATTAGAATGTTACTTCCATTTATTTTGATATTAAAATAACAAAATGTAAATGATATATATGTATATTATAATTTTATTATTATATTTATGTTATATATTTCACATAATTTTATTAAAAAATCCTTTATACATTCCGTGTATAGTGTGAATGAATCACATCACTTTGTGGAGGTGGTAGTCCACATGTCCACAAACGATGTTATTGTATTCCCAAAAAATAGAAAGAATAAAGGTTTGTGTTGTATAAAAACTATGTAAGAATAAATATGCTATAGATTTCATATACATCACATATAAATAATGTATACATCATAATTTCCAACCATGAGAGGTGCTAAAGGAAAAAATGAACAATCATCGTTTCATGAGGCAGTAGTTTTTCGTACACGAATGGTAAGTTCATTACCCATTAGATAAAAGTGTGTGTAGGTGTAGTTATAACCCTTAACATAAAAAATATCATTATATTGACAATACTTATTTTATTATATAATAATTTAATAATAGTAAATGAAGGAATAGATAAAGAGATAAAACTAATATAATCATTGAAAAATGTTGCCTCTTATTTGGGTAACACCTTTTGGTTTATACCATAATAATTCTTTGGTTTGATTTATGACCAATGTGAGGCTTCTAGGATGAGTTTATGAATTTTTAGATCTTATTTTAAAATATTTTTGGCATTCCAAATGGATTTATAGGTGTGAATAAGTGGTAGGGTTGAGTGGCTTTTTATAGTGGAGGTGGAGTGGAATTCTTGTAAATTTATGAAAATAGAATTCAACCTTTGTTTTTTCCATGAAAAGTGTCTATAATAATGGTAGATATTAGACCCAATGGATTATAGGTTCTAAATATGAACATTAAATTTCTTTTGATAATGTTTCTAGGTCATTTGGGTCCTAATTTTTAAGGATTAGTCCCTTGTTAACTAATTTTTCTCTTCATAGCTGTAATTAATTTTAATTACATTGACTAATAATTTTTTCCCAAAAGTATGTTGATTATATTAGATATTATAAATTTTTTGGATTCCAAATATGGAATCCATTTTTCCAAATTTTAGTATCATAAGTGGAAAAAATTAATTTAAATTTAATTCCAGAAATGGGACAAAATTCAGGTTTTTAATGTAAAAACATTCAAAAGTTTTCTAAGATTTTATATCTTATTTAAATGTGACATTTATTTCAATGACCTAAATTAGATTAATATATGTAAAATTTATCTAATTATACTTTAAAACCGATTAAAAATATAATTAAACAATATAAATAAATTAGATGAAAACGCATAATTGAATTAAAATTTAGTATTTTCAATATTCAGGGGATGGCTCCGCACTCGCCCAGTTCCCAGTGCTCTCTCCCTCTTTACTTATCCTCTAGGATTTTGCGGGTTTGATATGTCACATACCTCCTCCAATTATGTCCTTCTCTTTGTCTAAATTTCTCCTCCCCCCCTCTCGTCTGATGTGGATTACCGGTGTGGACATCGATTGTTGCTCACTGTCCCTCTTTTGGTCCTAACTTTGTGCATTGGACACCCATTCTAGGTATGTGTGCGGGTGATTTAGACATATTGGGTCAGATCTAGTCGAAACGTCCATTATCAAGATTCTCCACTGTCCTTGCAATTCTAACCTTCGTGTTGTACTCCATTTTGGATAGGTTTGATTCACAATCTTGGCCTACTTGAGATGGTGTTGGAGGGGGGCTCGCAACTGCCTCAATTCGGGTTCTTCTTTGGCTTTAGCCTCGTATTCTCTTCTGTGTGACTCCTTCATTTTTACTGTTCTTTTTGGGTGTTGGAAATTCTCTCTCTCTCTCTATCTCTTAAATCCATGATATTGGTTCATTGCTTTGAAGGGGCTTTTGCAGTTTTGGTCCCCTGCTTAGGCTCACACCCTCTCAACCCTACACTGACGTCCTGGTCCTGCACTCCCTTCCCAGTCGGTCTAGTACGTGGGTCTTCGAGGAGGTTCTGGGAGGTGAGGTTGCACAGAATTTGATTTTGTGATGGTGAATCACTCATATTAATTAGTTTTTATGTCTGGGATGTTTGTTATGATGCTTTTATGCTGAAAATGTGGGAGTTCCCGAAGAAAGCTTCATAACAGCGGTGGTGAATGTCGATGAAGAGGTCAAGATGTGGAAGGGTTTTACTAGTTTTTTGATTGTTCTGGTCTTCATACCCAACAGTTATGGATAGTGGTGGTGTAAAAGAAGTTGTGTAACGTCCCATCTCGGTTCACCATCAAACCGGTGGCCGGACTGGTCACCACATGGCCTCAAGCACGTCTCCCCGTATGCCAGAGGCTACTGACTAGCAGCGAGGGTCTCGGGATGTGATAGTGGGGAGACTATACCCTCTTATTAGAGTTGAAAAATGGTATCTCAAAGTAAATAACATCCAATAGTGGAAGCAGTAATAGATTAACAATGAACAAACAACAGCGGAAGACAAAAGTGAACATATTTATAAAAGGTGTCCAAAGCCAGTTTACACGATACATGAATGATGAATGATACAATGTGAAAATAGGAAACAATACATCATGCTTAAAAATCAATTTAAAAGAATAAAGGAAATACATCATGCTTACAAATCAATTTAAAAGATTAAAGGACAGCAAGGCCCGACGGGCATTCTCCTGAGCATCCTGAGCTCTCGCTCGGTCCTTTGCTCCTACCACCAGGTACAAGCAACACAACTACCAACCTAGGTCCTGCAAACAAGAAAGCTCTACTCGGATACCCCAGTGCAATGGCAGCCCAAGTAGGGTGTGAGATATAAATCTCAATAGGTCAGCACCACTGGTGTCTAACCCAAAACAGACAGTGTAATATTAATTAAAGTAGTAAACTGGTATAACAGGATTCAATAAGCAGAACAAAATAGAATACAACACCCGTACAAGTTTCCCAAAGGAAACATGATGGCTATACTAGCTTCGGATCGTTGTTGGGATATTATTCTATTCATTCCACTATAGTTACATATGTAAATATTTATAAAAGATGACGTGGGGTAAGCATGCCTCCCACCCATCATCTGATGATAGCGGGAATGAGGTAAGAATGCCTCTCGTCCCTATAAGATACTGGCAAGGGGTAAGAATGCCTCCCTTCCATCACATTCATTCAACCATCATGGGGTATAACTTCCTCCCATCTATCACATTCATATAATGGAATGGTGTATAACTACCTCCCACCCAAACACGTAATCATCATCAGAAGTCAACTAGAAAGGGGTAAGAATGCCTCCCTTCCATACACATATATAGATCACATCTGGCATGGGGTAGAGATGCCTCCCACCCATAGTCAAAATAATCTAGCATGGGGTATGCATGCCTCCCATCCATAATCGTTCAAAGTAGATGGCATGGGGTATGAATTCCTCCCATCCATAATCGTTCATAAACATTACCACATTTATAATCTACACATTAATCATTAGTTTTATATCACAACGCATAAGGCAGTACATCCTATGCATTTTAAACAACATATAAGGCATTACACCTTATGCACTCAAATTAACCATATCAAATTCATGACCCAACCCATTCTACTATGTCATTCACTGCACGTTACCTATTCAAAGTCATTTTATTCAATTTTCCTAGACATGGAAAATCGGGCAAGGGTTCCACATAAGGGTCATTCCATCTAGTTGCCTCAACCTGGAAGGATGATTAGTAATACATGTGTCATATTCATTTAACCTAGTTTCCACCATCTCATTTAATCAATTCTAATCAAATACATTTAACTCCCTTATCTTAAGGGCAATTACAATTACACGTTATGCTGAAACTAGTTTGGTTCATAGGGAAACAAGTGTCAGATCACTAAGAGAAATCCATTTAGGGACAATTCTGAAGGCCATATCAAGAAAAGCTACGTACCAAACAAGATTTCAAAGTGTGAGAATGGAACCAAGAAAAATAGAGCATGAAATCATGTAAGTCTAATTCCTACTTTTGTCTTGAAGACAACACACCTATGATCGAGGGGTTTTAATATTAAATCATTAGTTTAGTGACCAAACAACCTCTTTTATCTTATTCCAGCAATTCACATGGTTTGCACAGAATCACTTCATAGACTAAACTTACATAATTAAAATACTAAAACAATGCGGTATTAGACCCTTTAAAGGCTTCACTTTAAATTAAAGGGAAAGGAGAGGGACACTACCTCAAGGTGGATTCATCCGTCCACTCCGGCTCTTGGTGCTTTCTAACTAAAGCTGTCGTTACTGCTCCCCCACGAGGCATATGTGATTTCACACACGTATAGGGACACCAAGCCTCTATTCACATGCTCCACATGGCCATTAGAATGCGCAAGAGGATCCTTACACATATGCTTATACACATAAGCTTGTCTCCACTCACCAGCGCATGCACTTTTATATATGCAATGGGGACAACTAGCCTTGTACGTGTATATTCGCTGCCATGCATGAATATACGCATACCAGGGGAACCCACATACATATAAATACATACCTATTTCTACGTAGGCGAGTCGCCTAAGCTATGGTAAGCCGAATCCAACTCCAAAGGTCCAAAGCACTACGAAAAAAAACCAGGAACCTCTAAAACAACCTAAGACACTAAAAAAAAGCTACGAAAACCAACAATGGGTAAAACCCTTACCTCGGAAACAAACCGGTGGATCAAAACATGGTGAATCACTTCGCCTTCAGTGACGATCACCAGAATACACCCAAACATGACCCAAGAAGCCTTCCGCACGAACCTAGAACAAAGAGGAACCAAAAGTCGGATCCCCCTAAACCCTAGGGCGTCTAGCCAAATGGGATTAAGGTGAGGGAGAAGCCTAAAAACATCCATGAAAGGGAGGAGACTAGAGGGAAGACCTTACCGCGATGATTCTAAGGAGAAATGAACGGAAACGGTGGAGGAATCACCGGTCGAAGGGAGGCCAAGGTGGGGGGTCGAGCGCGCGGCAGGGAGAGCCCCCTTGGGTTGTTCGTCGAGTAAGAGGGGAGAGGGTGAGGTATTAGATATTTAGGGTTTCATTTTATTTCTTTTTATTTTTGATTTAATTAAAATACCTAACACACCCAAACTGCACGGTTTACCAAACTGTGCGCAAACTGTACGGGGTCTACTGCCTCCAAGACACCAGATACATGGGCTAGGCGCACTGTTTGGGAAACCGTGCGCAGCCCATGTTCAAGCCACTACCCATCTGATTTGGTCCGCACGGTTTAGGCCACACAGCTTGTTCACCCCGTGCGCCAACCGTGTGCCCTCTACAGCTCCTTAAAAACTGGGGTCCGGCACTTCTGAAACCCCTCGGGCCACCCGAGAAACTTAACGGGCCTTTTCCCACACCAAAAAACATAAAACATAAGGGTTTCAACCTTTGGAATCTCATTTCAAAGCCCGGTTCTAAAAAAGACTGGTTCAGTAATTGAAAAAGTTCAAATTTCTCCACTTTTTAACTCGGTTCAAAACGCGGGTCATTACAACCATCCCACCTTAGAACTTCTCATCCTCAAGAATCCCCCATGAACAATGCACACTTCATTCAACCTACAAGGGTCGTGACGCTTTGTTCAACGATCACGTTACGTTTCCAAATGTTCAATGCTCCACGATCATCCACTTAAGCACATGACACTTAAGTTGTCAACACCCGAGCCAACGCTCGTTTTCCCACTGAACCAACATGAAAGCTCTTACCCAAGCCCATTCTACAAGATACATGATTACATCATCGTCTCATCAAGCAAAAACACAAAGGTACTTCCCACCTTAGATTTTCCATGTTAAATGGCCTGGACTCAGACCACAGCTCTACCACCTTTTGAACTGTCTTTCAAAATCACTCTCTAAGTGTTCCAATGAAACACCTAGCATGATTTTGAAACGATCAAATGGTCGATTTCCCCGTCGAACTCTAAAGACAAGTCGAAAAGAGTCAAGCCACTCCGGCCGACTATTCAAGAAGACGCCCGGCTTAGGCGGCCGACACTTTACAAGCTGAACAACGATGCCTTCTCCCAAGGCACCCTACACTCACCACGAGGACGTTCACCAAAAATCTCATACCCGAATCTCGGTGACGTCTCAAAGATCAAACCACGAACAAAACCATGCATGCACATGAAACTACGAAAGAGAACAACCAACCAAGCTCAATAGCTCTTAAACACTTTAGCGCGGCGTAAGACTGACACTCTCTTAACGCATGTAGGATGAAAGCAAGATAGAGGGAAAGCTCATCGCGTAGCAGAGTACACTAAGAGGATTGAAAACGGATTCCAGTCATTTATACCCAAAAACTGGAAAGGATATCCGTAGAACCACACCTGGTCGACTCTATAGATGAAACTTGGCTTCACCTGCCAACACATCAAGATTTCAACTGATCACGATGCGTCTTCCCACGCGAGGTATTTGTTGATCATCCTTACCCCCAAAACCCAAAAGCATTCAAGAAAAACCCAACCATTTTCCAAGATGGTCCTTCTTGGAGGGTTTTTTCTACCCGGAAGGACACACTTTAATCAACTGGAACGATACTTCCCACCTTAGAAGGGTCAGCATCATCGAAAGGACAAAGACAAGCTGCTCATAAGCAAACTTGTTAATAATTAGCTGAATGGACGTGCGTCCCTCCTCTGAGCCAAGATCACCACATCAAACATACAAGGACTCCAAAGCAACAAGACCGGCATGTCAACCACCCAAGTCTTCTGAAAATCATCCCGAGCATTGGGACAACTTGATTCTAAAATGCTCAAGTCACTCTACCACGGAGATGACCCGAGACCATACACAGCAGCGCAAGAGATACAACCAAACATCATACTGCCCCATACAACCATCCGCTTGGACGATGACATGTCAATTCATCCATTACTGTGAAAAAAGAAAGGGTCAAACGACCAACAAGGCGACCGACCATGCCCGAGGCATGTCCAACCAACTAATATAGATCATTGCCGGATGCTAAATCCCTTAACAAGATCAAAAGAAGTGTGACCACCCGTCTGAACAAGGGTGTCATTAGAACTGGAAGTCCTACACGGGACAACGATACCCAAATAGTACCAAACTTCAGAAAGTTCACCGAACAAACCAAGAACATAAGCTCTAAGGACACTACCTACCATGGGCTAGCCCCTCGCGAAAAATAGGCATCAACCAAAACACTTGGTCATGCCCAACAAAATTCATCACGCTTAAAGCCTAATGTTTAATGTCATTGCTAAAAGAAACAGCCTATGGAAAATTCGTAAGGTTCAGTTCCAAGGCACTAACAAGAAAGGCTTAACCTACCCACACACAGGGTCACAACAGAGGACACCACTACAGGTCCCTTTTTCCAGGCCCTTTATATTTATTCACATTTATCATTTAATCCCTTTAAAAGATTAAATTCAAAACATCAAGTACCCTTTTAGAAACAAAAATTTTCTAGGAACTGGATCAATTTATCAAACAGCTCAAAGCATAACAGGCATGTTTCAACCAACTTCCTTTAAACCACTAGGCGACCTACGAGGGTCCCAGCAAGTCAAAACATTTCAAATAAAAATCAAACAACATTTACACATATAAACATCACACAAAGCATCCTGCCATTACATTCTTTATGGGTTACCGTTTCCCAACCCATGAAGCACCCATACCCTCCATAAATTGAAAATTGGCTCCCATTAAACAAAATAGATCACATTTCAAAAATTAACAAGCTCAAATAGGACGATCCAATCATAAGGGTGGCCACCTGCCAATCTGCAAAGCGCCCATACACCTTATAGTTTGGAATTTGGATCCCTTTAATGAAAAAAATTCCATTTTACAATTAAAACCTTAGCAGCCCTTTTTCATAAATCTGATTACACAGGTTACCATTACCTAGCTATAAGGCTCCCATACACCTTACAACTGAAAATTGGCTCCTGTCGTAACAGCAATCATGTAATTTAGAAAAACCAACCAATTTCATTTTTGATCAAAAACAACATGTTATCGTAAGCAGTAACAAAGAACATGCTATATCATAGAAGAATAGAATAAATACCACAGTACCGATCACAACAGCTGGTATGATTATTACATCCTAGATGGCATGACATGTTATTTCTAACAATGTGCTGATATGATGCATGAGATGGGATACCCTCTTATCATCAGGTTGCAACAGAAATAGAACCCAAAATTTCATCAACAGTATCAATAGAAAACATGTGCATCACCAAACGGTGAAATTGAATCAACTGTAAAAATAAAAAACATTAAAATAATAATTTCATTCGAGGAAATTTGGATTTTCTCTGTGCACGGGGTGGCCAATCCTAGACATATCTCATTAACAAATTCCAAATCCTTCCTATCCCTATCTAATCTCACCAAACAGTAAAACAAATCAGAAGAGAAAACTCCTCTAATACCACTTTGTAAAGTCCCAGTCCGGCTCACCATCAAACCGGTGGCCGGAACGATCGTCACATGGCCTCAAGCGCATCTCCCCATATGCCAGAGGCTGCCGACTAGTAGCGAGGGTCTCGGGAGGTGATAGTGGGGAGACTATAACCTCTTATCAGAGTTGAACAATGGTATCTCAGAGTAAATAACATTCAATAGTGGAAGAAGTAATATATATACAATGAAAAAAAAGCAGTGAAAGACAAAAGTGATCATTTTTATAAAAGGCGGCCAAAGCCAGTTTACAGGATACAGGGATGATTAATGATACAATGTGAAAATAGGAAACAATACAACATGCTTACAATACAATGTAAAAGAATAAAGGAAAGATAGCAAGGCCCTACGGGCATTCTCCTGAGCATCCCGAGCACCCGCTTGGTCCTTTGCTCTTATCCCCAAGTACAAGAAACACAACAACAAACCTAGGTCCTGCCAACAAGAAAGTTCTACCCGGGTACCCCAGTGCAATGGCAGCCTGAGTAGGGTGTGAGATATAAATCTCAGTAGGCCGGCACCACTGGTGTCTAACCCAAACTATAAAGTGTAATTTTAATGAAATAAGTAAACAGGTATAACGGTATTCAATAAGCAGAACAACATAGAATACAACACCCGTCCAGGTTTCCCAAAGGAAACCTGACGGCTATACCAGCTTCATCTCATTTCCGGGATATCACTCTGTTCATGCCACTATAGTTACATATGTAAATATTTATAAATGATGGAATGGGGTGCATTCCTCCCACCCATCATATGAAGATAGCGGGCACAAGGTAAGAATGTCTATCATCCCTAAAATATAATGGAAAGGGGTAAGAATGCCTCCCGTCCATCACGTTCATTCAACTGTCATGGGGAATAACTGCACCCCATCTGTCACATTCATATACTGGCATGGGGTATAACTGGATCCCACCCAAAAACATAATCATCATCAGAATTCAGCTGGCACGAGGTAAGAATGCATCCCTTCCATACACGTATATAGATCACATCTAGCGTAGTGTAGACATGCCTCCCACCCATTCTCAAAATAAGTTGGCATGGGGTATGAATGCCTCCCATCCATAATCATTCAAAGTAGATGGCATGGGGTATGAATGCCTCCCATCCAAAATCATTAATAAACATTACCACATTCATAATCTACACATTCATCATCATTTTTATATCACAATGTATAAGACAGTACATCCTATGCATTTCAAACAACACATAAGGCATTACACCTTATGCACTCAAATTAACCATATCAAATTCATGACCCAACCCATTAAACTATGCCATTTAGCGCACATTCCCTATTTAAAATCATTTTATCCAATTTTCCTAAACATAGAAAATCAGGAAAGGGTTCCACATAAGGTTAATTCCATCTAGTTGCCTCAACCTGGCAGGATGATTAATAATACAAGCGTCATATTCATTTCAACTAGTTTCCACCATCTCATTTAATCCATTCTAATAAAAATCATTTAACTCCCTTATCTTAAGGGCAATTACAATTACATGTTATGACGAAAATATTTTGGTGCTTAGGGGAAAAAGTGTCATATCACTAAGGGAAAACCATTTAGGGACATTTCTGAAGGCCATATCACGAAAAGCTACGCACCAAACATGATGTCAATGTGTGAGCATGGAACCAAGACAAAGAGATCAAGCAAGCATATAAGTCTACTTATTACTTTTTTCTTTCAGACAACGCACCTCTGATCGAGGGATTTTATTATTAAATTGTTAGTTTAGTGACCAAACAACCTATTTTATCTTATTCCTGAAATTCACATGGTTTTAACAGAAGCACTTCATCGACTAAGATTACATAATTAAAATACTAAAACAATGCGGTATTAGAACCTTTAAATGCTTCACTTTAAATTAAAGGGAAAGGAGAGGGACCCTACCTCAAGGTGGATCCATCCATCCACTCTAGCTCTTGGCACTTTCTAAATAAAGTTGTCGCTGCTGCTCCCCCATGAGGCATATGTGATTTGACACACGTATAAGGACATGTATCCTCTATGCACATGATCTGCATGGCCATGAGCATGCGTAAGAGGATCCTTACACATATGATTATACACATAAGCCTGTCTCCGCTCACCTATGCAGGAACTTTTATATATGAAATGGGGTAAACTATCCATGTACGTGTATATTTGCTACCATGCATGAATATACGCATACCGGGGGAACCCACATACATATAAATACATACCCATGCCTGCGAAGGCAAGTTTCCTAAGCTCTGGCAAGGTGAATCCAACTCCAAAGGTCCAATGCACTTTGAAAAACAAACTAGGAACCTCTAAAACAACCTAAGAAACTACAAGGAAGCTATGAAAACCAACAACGGGTAAAACCCTTACCTCAGAAACAAACCGGCAGATCAAAACGTGGAGAATCGCTTCACCCTCAGTGGCGATAGCTGGAATACACCTAAACACGACCCGAGAAGCCTTCTGCATGAACATGGAACAAAGAGGAACCAAAAGTCGAATCACCCTAAACCCTTGAGCATCCGGCTGAAATGGATTAGGGCGAGGGAGAAGCCTAAAACTGACCACTAAAGGGAGGAGACTAGGGAGAAGACCTTACCGCGATTATTCGAAGGAGAACGAATGAAAATGGTGGAGGAATCACCAGTCAAAGGGAGGCCATGGTGGGGGATCGAGCGCGCGGCAGGGAGAGCCCCCTTGGGATATTCATCTAGTGAGATGGGAGAGGGTGAGGTTTACATATTTAGGTTTTTATTTTATTTCTTTTTATTTTTAATTTAATTAAAATACTTAACACACCCAAACCGCAGGGCTTAACCCAAATGGTTTGACAAAACATGCGCAAACCGTGTGGGGTCTACTGCCTCCAAGACACCCATTGTACGAGCTAGGCGCATGGTTTTGGAAACCATGCACAGCCTGTGTTCAAGCCACTGCCCATCTGATTTGGGCCGCACAGTTTAGGCCGCACAACATGGTCAGCTCGTGCACCAACCGTGTACCCTCTGCAGCTCTTTAAAAACCAGGTTCTGATGCTTCCAAAACCCCTCAGGCCACTAGAGAAACATAACGGGCCTTCACCCATGCTCAAAAACATAAAACGTAAGGGTTTCAACCTTCATAATCTCATTCTGAATCCCGGTTCTAAAAATAAGTGGTTCAGTAATTGAAAAAGTTCAAATTTCTCCACTTTTTAACCCGGTTCAAAATGCGGGTCATTACAAGTTGGTTTACCGACTCTGATAAGGGAACAAAGAATTCAAAGTGACTGGGTGATGCGGGCGGAATTTTATTCGTGGATCGAGGTGGTCACATGACTCTAGTGCATGGCTCGTCGTTAATGTTTGATGTTTATGAATTTGAATTTTTAATTTCAAAACATTTTTGTGTGTTTATTATCATCGATATGTGTGTCTGGTGAGTTGGATCTTTTTATACAGTTCCCACTTATCAAAAATTTGGTTTTCAAAAAATACCAAACAAATGGATTGTGGCAGTATTTTCACTATTCATCAAAGAATGAATCTTTTCAGAAAAATGCCTAAAATTCACCCTAACTTAATTTTTATGTTCCAATTTCAAAAAAATTTGTTTATTTTGACATATATTTCCAAAAAATGTATTTAGAGTACGCTCTCTATTAAAAGGTGGTAAAAAACCTTTATAAAAAATATAGCTTTTTTATGCATAATATTGGGTCTCTTCTGATCTTATAACTATAAAATATATTGGATGAATGAAAAAATATTTTATTGAATATGTAAAATATATAATCAATTAATATCATTATCAAATTGTAATTAATTTAATTTACTAATACAAAACACTTTTGGGCTCATAAAAATAAAAATAAAATTCCTTTATATTTTATGGGTTTATATTTTAGTTTCTAATTAATTGGGAACCAATAAATTAATCTTATATTTTTATAAAGCATATATTTTTATAAGTTACTAAATATTATTCATAATAATTAATTTAATTACTATGTTGATTCTTATTAAATAATAAATTTTTAATAATAAATTTTTGTTTGGTAAAACTCGGTCTTACATGTAACGAAATCTATAAAAGAAGCTTGTTTTTGCGTGTGATGCAAGATAACTCGGTTTTGAGTGAACTGAAATCAATAGAATATATTAAATTTTTAAAAAAAAATTAAATATACTATAATTTCTTTAGATTATATAATAAATCAAATAAAACTTACTCTTTTAAAATTTTTGGGGTGTTACATTCTCACTACCTTAAATAAATTGTGTCCTCACAATTTAAACTTTATCTTGGTAATAGATTGTTTAATATTTCCTATGTTGAAATCCCACATCATGACAAGGGTTTTTAAAACAACCTCTAGAAAATAGATAATGGGAAGTACACATTTCACATGGACTAACATATATCTATGTTTATACATATGATAACATTAGTAGAAAGTGAAAATATGGACTTGAAGGAAATGAAAAAATATTTATAGGGAATTATTGAGGTCATCAATCACAAAAAAGTGAATTTCTAATGGAAATTTTAGGGTCTCAAAGTCACAAATCCTTGATGAATTAAAATACCATCAGTTTAAAAAAATTAAGGTATTTTGACAATATTTTATTTCTAGATCATTTTATTAATGTTAGGTAATTATTTTATTGCCTAAGAGAGTCGGGAAATATACTTACTTGAAATTTTTATATTTCATAAACACAATTTCATATTCTTGTTATGATTAAATAAATTTATAATTAATCCATTACTTAAATAAATGAATATCCAAAAATTATCTTTAGTGCTTGATGTACTAAAATTTACTTTCAATAGATAATAAGATACCTGAAAGGGTGTAAGGTATTTATATCTTCAGGTAAAGAGTTTCCAAAACAAATATATTAATTCACGAATCTATAAACCTAAAAATCAACACTACAGGTTCATCGTTAATATTTATTCATCAAATATTTTAACTAAAAACAATAACATATTAACCAGGACATCACGTAGATCAATGGTTGGCAGTAAAACCTTATCGTCTTTCAGTTATGGTTTCAAGTCCCACGGTCGTTTCGGATGTGATGGGTTGTCACCCAGCATATGGGTTATCCTTTTCTAAAACCATATTAATATAATTTTCAAACTAAATTTGATGTAAATCCTATAAATAGGCTAATAACTAAAAATACTTTTGACTATGTTTTTAAATACAACCTCAATACATAAATACATTGTTCATTTTATATCAACATAGGTCTTTCCTTGGTCTATGGTTTATCTTACTCCATTCATTGTTAGTATCTATTAAAATCCATCATAATGGTTTGTAAAGAAAATTTGAATTATCTTAAGCATATCCCCAAACCAAGTGGGAAGTAAGGCTCATTGTTATTTAGTAGGTTATGCTCGAGTCAATACTAATGCACCATTTCAAAGTTGTTACTCCTAGGTTAATTTGTGCGAGAACTAAGTCCACTTGTAATATCCTCACAGGGATTTATTTTTTAGAAAAACCCGCATAATCTATATCTAACCAAATATTTAGAATGTTCTTTCTATACATATCCTGAAATTACACCTTAGGGTCATGTTCATTAATATATGTTTTCTAACATCTATGTCACATGGTTTCTACTAAACCTTCTCTAATACCAACTATAGAGACTTGACCCCAGAAATACTGAAGTCATTGTCTACTTCCATTACATTGGCATGAGATACAAGTAAATCATGTCCTAAATGACGAAATAGTTTAGTAGTATTGGTAAACTAGATACATACAATAGTCAAAATTACAATATAATTTTCTTTCCTTTCAAGGATAACCTCATTCCATCTATAGTATCCGTGCATATATTTCTTGGAAAGATTTAGGGAATCATTGGAAAAAAGAAAACATAATAAGGGTGAGCTTAAATTCTATTTAAGGGTAAAGTACGATGGAAGAAATAATGAATCAATAAGAATAGTCAATATGTTAGGGTAATAACAGAATACACATGATACATAATCAAAAAAATTGAAGTAAGTGAAAAAATATAATAGTAAGGTAAATAACTAAAAAATATGTTATTTAAATAAATGGATAAAGAAAATAAATATGAAAATATATGAAACTGAAAATACAATCAATTTAACCATTAAACTATGAATGAAATGCATCTATGGAATTTCTCATAGTGAAAATATCATGGATAATAAATAATATATATTAATAAAAGAAATTATTAATTATCAGAATTCATGTTTCCCAGGAATGTGATAATTTTACCATCAATACCATTTACAAGATGGTATAGCATACTCCTATTAAGAAATTTCACAAGACATTTTGAATCTATGGATAATAACACATCTATTCTTCCTGGAAACATACTGGTAGGGTTCGACACCAACTAATTTCATCTCATGAGACTACCGATACACTGAGGCCTTACTTTAAACGGTCCTCATCCCATGTCTTGCATGTCCAAATCATTCCTCATATATCAAATAAATGATTTAATTCAAAAATAACATTCCTTATCAAATATCTATAATGAGTAATTTATATGGATTTGTTAATATTTCCCCAATAAATCAAATAAATTTAAAATTAAACACCATATGTAAAAACTATAAATGGTTTAGGAAATGAACATATCATTGATAAATAATGTGGATCATTAGGGGAAATTCAATGTTAAATGATCATAGGAAAATGAATATTTCAACGTGATTAACAAAGGAATCAAAGAAGTGAATGTCAATACTATCCTTGAAAAAATAAATCATAAAACATCTATAGGTATAATAAGGACGAAATCAATAAATCATATCCCATGTTGAGTACAATAATGGGTTTTTATCATTGATTAATAGAGGTATTATAAAAATATCTTTTCAAAACATTCTTTAGAAAAAAATCTTCTTTATTTTGAAAAATGTTTTTAAATATATTTTTTTAAAATTACATTTAAAAACTAATTTCATTAAAATTAACCTTTTAATCAATAAGATTAAGCTTTAAAAAAATGACGGCGGTTAATTCCATACATGTCATACAAGGTATAAAGAACATTCCTTTGGTAAGTTAAAACTTTAAAAGGTGCCTTGTTTGGAAACCAACAAGAAGATTCCATTGAAAATATTTTTAAAAAACATAAATTTTAAAAATGTATTCAATAAATTATTTTGGTATGACTACAACATTTTGGAAATAATTTTTTGAAAATAGGGTTTTTATAAGAAAATATGTTCTCCGACTAAAAAGAGAAATGAATTTGGGTTTTCCAAAAAACATTTTCTAAAAATATTTCAACAAAACATTATGGAAAATAGTACTATTACATGAAAAGGTTCATGAATAACAAAATGAAAATAAAATTAAAGGATTTATTGATCAATAATCTAATAATTTACTCTAATGGAAATACAAGTGTAAACAATCCCAAAAAAATGAAATTGTGAAATAACCCTAGAAAAGACCATAACGGTTATGTGAAAATCAACCAATGAATAAATTATGTGTAAAAAAATGTAAATCCCCATAAAACAGGTTGAAATAAAAAAGTATATTGTAATAATTTATTACACACATAATCTTAAACACAAACGACAACAAGGAAGTAAGATACCCCAATGAAAAGGAATCGGGATTTTAAATTATTTACTAATTGGTAACTTTTAACTAAAATACACGAAGAATAAATTATTCAAAATGAAACTAAAAATAACATTAATATAAAATAATTAGGAATATAATATATCAAAATTTTAAGTATATACAGCACCCAAAGAAGTAAGTGGTGAATATGACATATATCACACATATTTGAAAAGTGGGATGAAAATACCATTCCTAGTGATTCCTTATAATGGTGTTGATCATGTCACTAAGTTATAAAATATCAAACCTCATATTTAAAATATCATATATTATCTTATTATAATATCTTATTACCAATTTTTTAATAATATTTCATTATTTTCACGATATCAGGAGTTAATTGTGTAGTTTTTCAAGCATGTTTTGACTTTTTATTTTTTTATGTTGATCATGATTTATACATAGAAAAATTTAAAACCATGAATTAATTATAAAATATATTCCTTATGTATTTATTTATAATAATCCCTAATATTTGGAGATAAGAAATGAAATTCACCGTTCATGGAGATGGTAGGTCATACATAAGCATGAACGCTACTCTCATTTCTTTTTTGTATTAAAAGGAAAATGGTAAATGATATATATGCATGTTTTTATTATAGTATAATATTTAGGTAATATATTTTAAAAAAAATTATTAAAAAAATTATTTAATAAATTCCATTTATATCATGAATGAATCAGATCACTTTGAGAAGGTTATTTTCCACACGTCCACAAATGAGGTTATCGTATTCCCACAAAATGGGAAGAATAAATGTATGTGTTATATAAAAGTTATATAAGCTTAAGGAAATTATAAATACCATATATTTAATATATAAAAATATTTTCCATCAAAATTCAATTCCATAAGTGGTGGTAAAGTAAAAAATCCAAACAACCATTGTTTTGCGAGGAGGTAGTTTGTCGTACATGAATGGTATGTTCGATACCCTGTAGATGTAAGTGTGTGTAAGTATAGGTTTAAACCTTAAAATAATAAATTATCAATATATTTAGGAGAATTATGTTATTATATAATCATGTAATAACAAAAAATTAAGGATTATAGAAATAACTATAACTAAAGTGATCATTGAAGAACATTGCCTCTTATTTGGGTAACTCCTTTTGGGTTATACAAAAATACTTCCTTAGTTTGATTTATTCTCAAAGTGAAGATTTTATGATGAGTTTAAGGATTTTGGGATCTTATTTTATCATATTTTTGTGGATCCAATTATCTATATAGGTGTGAATAATTGGAAGGGGTGAGTGCTTTTTTATTGTGGAGGAGGAGTGGCATTCTTGTAAATTTTGGAAAAAGGAATCCCACCAATGTTTTTCCATATTCAAGTTGCTCCAATAAATCTAGAAATTAAATAAAAGGTATGATAGGGTATTAATATGATCCAAAATTGATTTTGGACATGTTTATAGTTGATTTTTTCCCTTAAATTTATGGTTTAGTCCTTTGTTATGCAAATTTTCCACTTAATTACCGTAATTAATTTTAATTAATTTCACAAATATTTTTGGTCAAAAAATAATATTAGATTATTATAAATTTTAAATTATTATTATTAAAAATATGTAACCCATTTTTTCAAATTATTTATTCATAATTAGATGAAATGAATTTAAATTTAACCCCATGGATGGGATGACAATGCGGGTTTTTAAAGTAAAAAATGATCAAATATTTTCTAGGTTTTTATATCTGATTTAAATGTGAAAATGACTCAAATGAACTAAATTGGATTAATAGTTGTAAAATTTATCAAATTATACTTTTAAAAAATAAAATATAATTTAACATTATAAATATATTTTAAAAAAGCAGTTTTTTATTAAAAAACAATATTTTTCAATATTCATCAAAAAATGAAATATTTTAGAAAAATAAACAACATTCACCCTAACCTAATTTTGAAGTTAATTTTTAAAAATTTATGATTATTTTTAAATATTTAATGTACTAAACTTTCCAAAATTAGAATTCATATAGGATCTTTATTAAAAGGTGGCTACCTTTATAAAAATATAGCATTTTTATACGTAATATTGGGTTCATTATTATCTTATAAAAATATTATATCAATGTAAAAATGTTTCATTGAATATATAAAATAAATATTTCATTAATATTATTCAATAATGGTAATTAATTTAATTTACTAATAGAATATTCATTTGGGATCATAAATATAAAAACATATTTAGTTTATATTCAATTGGTTTATATTTTTGATTCTAATTAATTGTTATCCAGTGAATTCATATTATATTTTTAGAAAACATATATTTTCATAATTTAGTTAATACTATTCATAAATTCTAATTCAATGTATAGGTTAATTTTTATTAAAATATAATATTTTAATAACATATTATAGTTTGGTCAAACTCGGTCTTGCGTGTAATGAAAACTATCAAATAAACTCACTGTTGTATGTAATGAAATCAGACTCGATATTATATTCCTTAAAAGCTATAGAATAGATTAAATTTATTTAAAATATTTAAATATATCATAAGGTCTCTATAGTTTATACACTCTCAAATAAAAGTTTCTATTTTATAATTTATTGTGTATAACAATGACGTACAAAGCAAGTTGGGACACGAAGTAAGGTGGATCTTTACTAGATTTCCTTTTTTCGTGTTATAAAACATCTCCATTAACTATACTATTCCTGGATTACGTATAACTTTATCTATAAATTTATTGTGTTTTTTAAAAGAAATTATGGATTTAAATATGTGTACAGGATCACTTCATTGATTAATTATCACTTCAAATGTTGGGATCTTTACTAGGGTTTTCCTTGTCTCACTTTCATTTTCTTGTGAAAAGTTTGATGTCATGAAACATAATTTATTTTTATGGTATGCTTATTTCCACATTAATTAATTTTTAAATGTAAATTCATACAATTATTTATATTCACATAGCCATTTTAAATTTATTCTTTCTGTGACTTTTTATTTGAAAGTTATCAGAGTTGTAAAGGATTTATGTTACCCTCATATTTATTTTTGGTATTTTTAATGTTCTTGATTATTTTCGGGAAATTATGCGATATTAATTTCTAGAGCCATATATTTATTATTTTCAACTATTTATTTTTTAGTTTTACATGATTAAAATTCAGTTTAATCCCTTTAGTAATCAAGAAGATCAAAATAACCTTTTAAAAAACAGACCTTATTTTTTCACTTAGTCAAGAATATTTTCTATTCCATATCAAATAACATTAAAATATTTTCAGTAATATTCTTTTTATATTCTATATTTATTATTTAAATTTATTTTAATCTATATTTCACATTATTCTTAAAGGAATAAAAAATTATTCCCTAAAATGATTTGAAGTCGGGTTATTTATGAATTCATAAAAAAAATTTTGAAAAGAATCTTCATTTTAAAATTTATTGAATAAAAGAATATTCCAATAAGAATGACCATTATTTTATTTTATTTTTAATTTATATGTCTCTAATTTTATTTTTAAATAAAATCATTTTCTCCATATTTAGTGAATTTGTCTTTTAAAGATAGAAAAAAATGTATTTTTTATTATTTTAAAATAAATGTTTGATATGTTATTTTAAAGGTATTTTAATATATATAAATATCCATTAATGATTAATCTACTTAAATGGAAATATAATCTTATTTTTACATTCATTTACATTCATTATTTAGTTTATGATGATGTTTAAAAAGGATTTTCATGGAACATGTTTCTTTTCCATGGGTTAACCAAGAAATAAAGGGATGATGGTTATTTTCAAGGGTGTTATAATGAAAAGTGAAAGATTATAAATCTTTTATTCAAGATATGGTACTTATATATTATTTATTATAACATGTTATCATGATATATCTCATCATATCGAGTTATTCTGATATAACTTATACGACGGGTGATCCTAATATAGATCTCTAATACATTGATTAATTTTCCTTGTCCTTAAATGCAGAAATAAGGGAGTTAACCATGGAGGTCACTCCAATAGATTTAATTGGACTCTAGTTATTTCTGACATGAGTTTCCCCTAATTATATAATAGTTTAAACCTAAAATGTCATTGGTTATGTAAGTTATATAATATTTCCAATTGTTTTTTCATGTTTTTAATGGCTAAAATTTTGTCACGTTTAGTGGTATCAATTCCTGCAGTATAATGATTATGTTTTTGAGATTAGATCTAAGACTACGAGTTTGGGGTTTTTATAGTAGGTATCTAGGTATGGGAATAAATAAATTTGAAGATTAGGATGATTTAAAATAAGATTAATGGATACCATCATGAATATATAATGTTATGGTTGATTATAATTTGAATGTCATATACACTCCTTTTAAGGTTTCATGTGATTGGATTTTAAGGTGATAAATGTTATTTTGGGAGGCGGTTTATTAAGTTAAGGTATATGTTAAAGATAAAACACATTTTTTTAATATGTTATTGATAATAAATTATATAATTTCCTCACATTATTATAAATATAATTATTTATAGAATCTTTTGGATTAGATCATTCATTTCAAAATTTGATTAAAATCCCTATTTTACCATTAAAATATCAATGTAGTATTTAGAACATAAATATTTTAATTTGAATTATTTAAACATAAAATTTGTTAAATATGTTCCTGACCTAATTGGCTAAAAATTTCATTTAGGAAATATTATCTAAATCGTGCGTGTGTTTGGAGTAAATGGGAAATTACATTAAAGGGGGATGGACACACCAAATTGGACATCGCTTAAGTATTTGGGTCATAACTTCTTCTTCAGTGCTTATAATGGGCCCCAATTTGGATATGAGATCTATAATAAAATTTCTCACAACATATCCTTCAATAAGGACATATTATTCTTGAGTTTCAGTGGTCACGAAGGTGGGGAATGTTGAAATAAATTATTTGGCCGAATTTCCCCATTCACACGTGAACCCACCTGCAACCTAGCCTCACGTCCACACTATAAATTGGTATTTTCTCATTTTGAGGGGTTTTAAAGTGAATTGGGATTTTTAATGAATATTATAATTTGTTTAAATCCATTTATCCTAGCATTTCAAGAGGGATATCTCTTGAAGTTACGATCGCTTCATCGAAGCCTTCTTCTACTTATTTTGTTAATGTTTTTGTTCTTACAATAAACAACATAATTCCTATTATATTTTTTTATTATGTTTTATTCAATTTTATTCTTCCTTAATCTTATTATTTGGTATGGAAATAAATATTAGAAAATTTATGGGGTTAAACCCTTTCAATGAACTTTTGAAAATGCAAAATGATTCTATGATGAGTACACTAACCATAGAAGAGTAATTCATCTTACCAATCAATATAAATACAACCTTATTAACATAATTATTTTGAATTAATGAGATAATTTAATTCAAATATTATGATTTTTGAATATCATTTTTAAATTGAAATAAACTAATTAATTGAACAATTCACGCAAAAACACATGAGGTTGAGAATTGTGAGAATTGTGAGAGCGTGACCTTAATATGTAAAACAAAACCACATGGGATTAAATTGTAGAGTTTAAATATAATACCCAAACTCAATTTATCCTAATTTATAGAATTTTAATGATCTCTAATTTTCCACTGACCATAATTTATTATTTTAATGACAATCAATGATGGGTGCTATGGTTACATGTTCTAAAACTAGCCTAGGGTTCAATTCCTTTCATCATTGTGGTTAAGTTAACTCTTATGGGGTTCGAGGGTTGGAAAATTATGGGATTATAATTAAATTCATTTTAATTTAAATTAAAAAAATAATAATATGTATATCAATATATAAAGTTATATCGGTTATGCTTTTTAAAATAGTTTTCTAAAAAAAATCTCCTTGTGTTTTATTAATCAAATTTCATTTCAAAATGAAGAAAAAAATACAATATTGTTACAACAAACTTATTATTCTAGTTTTATAAACATAAAACCCCAAAAACCATATAATTTTGTTTATTCCATTTTATTTTATTTTAAAAATAACTTTAATATGTTTTTAAATAACTTTTTCCTTTGAGAGACGACCTTGGTCAGCCACTCTGTTGCACCTAAGTGAAAATTCACACTTCATTTGAGAGCTCTCATGATAGAACCTTTCAAATTGGAAAATCTTTCAGGGAGTCAAGTATTTATTTCAACCAATAAGGGGTCTTTACATTATTTCTCATTTTATTATTTTCTTCTTTTCTTTTATCTTCTTTCCCCTTTCTCAGGTTTTCTTTTTTCTCTTCTTATTCTTTTTTTTCAGACCATAAACTCAAAATTCTAATCTATTTACTATGGTTAATTTTACTTATTTCATTTTTATTTGATTTATTACATGAACTTATACTAAATATCACTTAAATGTTGAACTTCAGATTAATCATAGCCTTAGGAATCTAATTAGACAGTCTCAATCTATTGGAAGTTTCAACAGTCAACTAATTGGATAATTACTCTATTCTGGTAACACTAAAATTGGAAACAACTATGAATTATGAATAAAACAAGCAATAATGTTTGAAAAAAATAACAATGGACATAATTGAACCATTCTATAATTGGATGCACTCGATATTAAATTTCAACCAAATTTTATTGCATACCCAAACCTCGAATCAGACATTGAATTGAAATGTGTATTAATTCAACTTCTTCCAAAGTTTCATGTCTTATATGTTGAGGATAAAAAAAATTAAAATAATTTAATGTGGTTTTCTCAACCATAAAACAATGATATGTCTCTAAAGATATATTAAAACTAATAACATTCCCATTCTAACATGATGGAACTGTAAAATACTTGATGTATTATTTACAACCTAATGATGTAACATGTTGGAATGATTTGAAAAATCATTTATTAAAGAAATTTTTTCTTGCATCTAGGACCACATCCATTCATAAAGAGATCTATGGAGTCAAGAAAACCCAAGGAGAGGAAATGCATGAGTACTAAGAGCGATTCAAGAAGTTGTGTGTAGGCTTACCACATCAACAAATTAGTGAGAAACTTCTCATCTAATACTTCTATGAAGGCCTCACGCCAATGGAAATGATCATGGTAGATGTCGCATCTGGAGGAGAATTGGTGTAAAAAACAGCAGTATACATACAAGCATTGATCGACAAGATGGAGCAAAACTCTTAAAAATTTGGAGATTGAGGTACACCCCAAGTCAGTAAATTACATTAGGTAAGTCCATATTCTCTTGAAAGTTCTTTAATTAATGACAACATTGATGAATTGACTACTAAGGTGACTTATATTTCTTTTTCTCAAAATAAATCCCAACCCACTCCTCCGATACCTTCAAGAATTTTCCCTAAAACAGACCACCCAACTGATTATTTTCCCCAACTACAAGAGACATAAGATTGTTCTGTAGTATTCCATGGGAGACCATATTAGTAAATATAACACCCACATACCTAGAAGAATTATGATTCATTTTCTGCAATATATAACCACCAGTGGAAGGATCAATCAAACATGTGGTATGGATTTGGACAACAATAAATACCCCATATGCATAAAATTTCTAGCGGCCTATGCCTTAACAACATGGTTTCCAACAACCCCAAAGGATATTTGAAGCTCAAGAATAAAAAGTTCAACAACTAGGAAATTATCAGCCAAATTTATATTCTAATACTGATAATCATTTGAAACAAATTTTTCTTAGTCAACAGAATGAGATGAAGAGTCATGTTTTTGAGTTGAGTAAGTTAAAGGAAAAAATGAGATAGATTCCCACCTCCCTCTATGAACTGTTAAGAACTATTGAAATATTCATTCCCAACCTAATCCAAAACCTAAGTGGAAATTCAATGCCACAATATTGAGAAGTGGGAAGAAAACAACTGATATATCTATACATATCATTCCACTGGGATTCACCTCAACCCTAAAGAAGCCCCATACCATGCCAACTGATGAGAAACCCAACGAGATAGACAATGGTGATAAAAATATTGATGTTGTTCCACTTAAACCCCCTCCCTTTCCAAATAGAGTTTTTCAAACCAAAAAAATTGCAGAAGAGGTGATGTAAAAATAGGTTTTGGACATATTCAAGTGTGTGGAGATCAACATCCCTCTAATTGAAGCCCTTAAACAAATAAAAAGGTATGAAAAATTATAAAAAGAATATTTTAATAATAAAAGAGTGATTAAATGAAATGAAAGGAACAATCTGATAAGGAATATTTCACCACTCATTACACCAACTCTATAATTTCAAACAAAGTGCATCGATCTAGGGACATTCACCATCCCATGAACCATAGGGGAGTTACACTTTTATGTTTTTCTTTGTGATTTAGGAGTTTCTATAAATTTAATTCCTCACCCTGTATTCTCTTCTTTAAAGGTTGGGGAGTTGAAGCCAATGAGAGTAGTGGTGAAATTGGCAAACAAAGCTACATCATATCTAGTAGGAGTCCTTGTAGATGCACTTGTTTGAGTAATAAATGTGATCTTTCCAATATATTTCTACATACTTAACATGGAGGATGATCGGGTAAATTCTCGTGCTCCCATTATCTTAGGTAGAAAATTCCTCAATACTATAAAAACAACAATAAATGTCCCTGAGGGTACACTTTCCGTAGAGTTTGGAGATGATGTTATGATATATAATTTTATGGAATCCATGAAGTACCCCTCAGAGGACAATTCTGCTTTTGTTATCTCACATTTTGAACCACAAAATAAAAACCCATTTAATTTTATTTCCCTATTCTTCGGGAGATTATGAGTATTGGTTCTAGTTTGATGTCTAAGATAACATCCAAGCGTGATTATAATGTACAAAACTCTCTTAGATTTGATTTTGAAATGGATTCACATTCTGATTTTCATCATGCTCATTTTGATTATGACATAGTTTTTGAATATTCTGATGGATTTGATGTATTATTCTCAGATTTTTATGATTTCTATTCTAGTACTGATGCTCATTGTGCTCATATTTTAGTTCCTTCATTGTATCTATCCATACATGACCCCTATAATAGAACTCAATCCACTGCCACCAAATTTAAAATACTCATACTTATTGAGTGGTGAGAGATTACCTGTTATAATTGCTAACAATATCCTTTTGAACATGAAGAAAAACTTTTAAATCATTTGAGGGAGAACACTGGGGAAATCAGGTGGACCTTGGATGACATATCAGGTATTATCCCCTCTATTTTCATTCATAGTATTATTTTAGTGTATGGGGATAAAATGGTTAGGTAGCCACAAAGAATATTGAATTCAACTCTTCTGGAAGTTGATAAAAAAGAATTCGAAAAATTTATCAAGGCCATAATAATTTATCCCATTTCAGATTCTCAGTGGGTGAGTCCTATTCAGGTTGTTCCAAATAAAAGTGGTGTTACTATTATTAGTAGTGATAGAGAGGATTTGGTTCCTGTGAGAGTACAAAATAGTATGTGTGTGTGTGTTGATTATATGAAACTAAATCAATCCACTCGCAAGGACCATTTCCCTCTCCCATTTATTGGTAAAATGCTTGAGATACTAGATGGGAAGATACAGTATTATTTCATGGATGGATTTTATGCAAATGTTTTGGATCATATACCTCTAGAGGATCAGGAGATGACAATATTCACTTATCCATTCTATACATTTTCCTATCAAAGGATGCCATTTTGACTATGCAATAAACTAGGTACCTTCCATAGATTCATGGTGAGAATTTTTTCTAATTTTATTAATACCTACATGGAGGAATTTATAGATTATTTTAGAATGTATGGGTCTCCATTTGATGATTATAT
>CAUJRU010002600.1:0-71113 GCA_963277665.1 Viscum album
TGGGATATTGAAACATCCTATCCCAAAAAAAACTATTTTTTAATATTAATAGAATAAATTGAAACATAGTTTATATTTTAACAAACATATTATTCTTATTAATGAATAAAAAATAACTACTATGGTGGGGGTAAATTTATTTGATGTTATATACATTTAAATGGATCATTCCTTTTTTTTTAAAAGTGTGTCAAAACATTTCATAAAGAGATGCCTTTTTAAAACCGTTGATGGGAATTCAAAATAGAGAAAAACATTGTTTAATTATTTTATCATAAATAAACATACCTTAGATAAATACTTCTAATAATTTTTACATAGATGAAAAAGAGAGATTTATGTGAAATTTTAAAAGGTTTTTTTAAAAGAATGCCTGATACCATCATCCCGAATCTCCATACACATTCATTTTCATCCAAAATAATAAAATTATATAATTTATTTACATTATTCATAACCTTCATAAAATACTACTTTCCTTTTCAAACACTTATTAACATGTGATATATAAATATTTAATCAATTAATATCACATCTAATGTTACGATTATATTTGGACCCTATGTCCAAAATGACTTTTGTAGGATCAATATGTTCAAATCGGATATTATTGAATCACCTATAGAATAATAATTATGAAATAGTAATAATTTTTATACCGAAATAATATTTTTAAACCAGTCCTTAAATATGGTTTTGAATAATAACCTATCTTATAGTAATAGAGATAGTTGGTCATACGTATGCATGAGTAACATTTCTATTTTTCAATGATCATTCTATAAAAAATTTTGGTATTATTTTTTCTTTATATAAATATAATTATTTGTTAAATACAATTTCATTTTGTTAAATATACTAATATATATCATATATGTTATGTGGGGATGAAAAATGTATCACATGTCTTTGTGGACGGGGTAGTCCTCATGTATGCATGAACAACCATATCATTCTTAAATGAATGGAAATGTAAGAAATTAAATGATATTGTATCTTATAATAATGATAAATATGTCATTAATATTTTATATATACTTAAATAATATATTTATAATATATTTTTGGGAGACATTGATAGACAACAAGCCACATTGGTTCTCTAGGTGGCACTTTGTCTTAGAAAATAACAATGGTTTCATTTCCCATTTCATGGATTAGGATGTGGATATTGGTTATTCAATAAAAATAATAAAATCTGTATATATATATATATATATGATATTACTGTTACAATATAATCATTTTTGAGATGATTTTATATAAATGGAAGAGGAAATAAAATTGAAACATGTGGATAAAAACTATAAATATTTTTTGGAAAATCTCCTTGGATTATCACCTTATGTCCTCAAATATTTCTGTTTTTGAACACAAAAATATTTTATTATATGATAAATTAAATTCAATATCATTGATAGCTTCTGTTATAAATAGAACCAAGCTTAAACAAACAATAATATTATTATTATATAATCCTGATAGTTTTCACCTAGCAATTGGAATGAATAAAATTAATGAGATTAAATAAATTATAAAAATAAGTTTACACATGTTTATAAAATTAATTCAATGGTTAATTTTTAATTAGGAATGTAAATAAAATCTAATTGAACATAAATTATGTGTTTATATAAAAAAAACTATTTTTATACCCATAATGGTTTCTGTAATAATAAATTAAATTAATCACTATTAGTGAATGATATTAATGAAATTTATATTCTATATATTAAATAATTTTTTTAAAATTAATTCAATTATGTGTATAGAAACAATAAAATAAATAGTTCAATTTTTTAATAATAAAAAATTATTTTTTTATAAAATACATTGTTACCACCTTTTAAAGTCACTCCTACTATAAATTTAAATTTATACACTTTTATAATTTTTTTGAATATATGAATTCCATTCTTGATATAAGGATATCAAAACTATATAAGGTTGATTTTTTGTTATTTTTTTGATAAGTTTCATTTTTTTCATTAATAGTGAAAAACAATGCATTTTAATTGGAAACTATAGTTATGCATAATTTATTTAGATATTTATATAATATTTTAAATTTATTTTAATGTGTAACTAGTTCAAATATATATTTAACAAACAAATTTATTTCATTTGAATCAATTTTACCATTACATTGGATATAAAAATGTATCAAACTTTTAATCCTTTCAGATTAAAAACTTTCACTTTCATTATGTCTATATAATTGTGTTTCAATATAATTTTACAAATTATATTAATATATTTTGTTAAAATGGATACCATATTTGGAATTATAAGTTCCCAATTATTTATTATGGTTATTTTAATTTTTATACAATAAAATGTATAATTCTACCAATAATATTTACTATGGTATAAGTAAAATATTAAATGGGTAAAGCATTACTAATAAAAAAACTACAATATTTAATGGTTTTTTGAGGTATTTCACAACACTAACTAGAATCCAAAACCATAATTTCCATCCAATGTCATTTAAATTAATTCAACCTTAATTTGGATTGCTTTAAATATAAAATATTCCATATTTTAATTACATAAACTCCCAACTCCTCAACTATAAATATCATCACTCACCATCCCATTTTGACCCACAATACATGAAGATTATAAAATATCATTCCATATCTCTCCTCGTCACCCTCACCACATCCAAGTGGTTCTGGTATCACCAAAATACCAAATCCAAGATCCTCAAGTGTAGGGACCTGAATATTTATAAATAAAATTCAATTTATTTTAATGTATTAGGGATATATAAAACACATGCAATGTATTATTATTATAATTGGGTTTAAATGACCATTCAATATCATTACCTTTATAATATCGATGTTTTAAGTGATCACAGAGCTAGTATAAACATATGTTTTTAACAAATGCTTTCAACAATGACAAATGAGAGGATGACCTCATCCGGTAGTCTCGGAACATATGCATATCCTTTTTCAGAGCTCGGAAAGGAGTTAGTGTCACTGGGATTCTATATTGACCAAGCTCAAAATTAGCTTCAACACACTAACCTTGAAAAAAATCATCAAAGAAATAAGTTCATGTTAATAAAGATTACCACCCAGACGATGTTATCCGAGCAGCCCAAAGAGTCTGTCACCATCACACTCCTTTCCATTAGGTCTTACATGAGTGTTATATGGGGTTATGTAATAAATTATTATTAACTTATTATACATTCCATTTTTATAAATAATATTCTTAGTCCATCAATTGCTTTATGAGAATTTTTTTCATAAAAATATAATGAATTTGATAAATTGAATTTTTATGAAAAAATGTCACTTTTTAGAAATATATTCATTATTATATTTAAATAATTTTTATATTAATGGTTTTATAATAGTGTTATAAGATCACTCCTTTTAATTATAAGTGAGGAATATATTTATTCCTTATTTTTTATACTCTTTATATGATTAAGTACTCATGTTGATGAGAATAATATTTTTATACGATAAAACAGAAATTATATTTCTAATTAACAAATATATTTTGGTGAATTTAGAAATTTTTTGAATAAATAATATTTTAATTAAATATTATTATTATATAATTTTAATTAAATTCAAATGATCATATAATTTTATGAAGTCAAATGTAACTTTTATTAATGTTTGGAAACTATTTTTCAAAACAAATCAATCTACAATAAATTACAGTTTTTATTTCAAAAGTGAAAATTCAAATATTTATAAAATTATTTAGATAAAATTTATATTTTTTTTGGAATCAGGATGTCAAAATTATCCAACTGTGACTTTTTTATAATTTTCTGTGACAATCAAATTTTTTGGTAAATGATAAATTACTTATAAATATATAATGTGATTTATAACATCATAATTCCCAAATAGTGATGTAATAGAATAATATAAAATTATTATTCAGATAATATATGTTTTACCTTTAAAATAAGTTGATTTTATATTTTTATTATTATTATTCAATTCCTTCATCGACCCTCCAAGACATATAAAATATTTAAACATTGTAAAATTATTTCCTTGAGAGTGTTACTCACCTCAACATAATTAAAAGTAATATTTTAATATTTTCAGAAATCTACCTTATAAAATATTGTATACCACTCCCCTTTGGTTGAAACCATAGTAAAACATGTGGTGTTGTTTGTGTCTTTAAATATTTTAATATGTCGTGTCCAAAACTAATATAATAAATAATTCCCTCTCCTTTCCTATATAATCCAACCCAATCTCCCATTCATCTTCACTCAAACCCTATAGAGCTCTACCAACATCTTCCCCATAATCCCAAGAGTCTTCCCAAGGGGACCCCAAGCTCCCAAGGAGCCTCTCCCAGGCTATTGGGATTACAAATCCATGTAAGGGATCTTCCACCCTCTTCTTTTATCAAGTGCACATTTCATGTTATGTCTTTTAATTTATTTTATTCTTATGTTGGTATATGTTATTAAATATCCTCCTTAATTATCATTTGATTTATACATTATGAGACACCATTTCACTATCATTTGTCCCTCTTATGAACCCTTATGTTCACCTGTTACAATGCTAAATTTCCATTGGGGATCCTCACATTCCTTCCATTATCATTTATTACTTGTTTCCTTATATTGTTATACAATTTTATTTCTAAATTAGAACAAATGGGGTTTGTTTTTGAACCACCCCCATACTACGATTATTATTTTTGTATTATTGGAGTTCTTTTTCTCTCTAAATAATCCCTCCCACGTACACTCATTACCATGACGAAATTTTGTAACCGTTATTTCATTTCCCCATTTCTTTTTGTTTATATATTAGGTTACACCTTCTATTTAAAATTCATTCTATTCAAAAATGTATTTATCTGACCCCCTTACATTCCATTTCATGTATATATGATGACATACCAAATTCTCTCCCATTAATAATTTTTATGAAATTTTATGTCACATTGTTAGGCTACATATATTGCATCGTGGGTTACTATGCCAAAATATGCTGGTATTGAATACCATTCCCACTTCTCTATCATTGGTATTCACCTTTATTAATATATAATTATTGATTAAAAAATTTCATGTTTTATTCAACATTCCTTTATCCTGGACTAAATGATCACGTTGAATGAATCCATGTTATATGACCTATATGGCACACTTAAGCATGATACTGAAAATTTTATGATGGGAGTGCTCTGATATCACTCCAATTCATTTGGTAATGTTTAGTATCATGATACACCATGTTTAATGAGGGTTTACTCAGGAAAATTCATTTGGAATTAGGGTTTACTCATGCTAATACACGTTCAATGAGGGTTTACACATTAAAATCCATGTGTAATGATCCATGGTTCATGCTAATATCTTGTTTTATGTTGTTGTCACCTTTCCATTTTTATGAAAATCATGATATATCAATCCTTTATTTTCATGTCTCTCTTGTTCTCCATTGATATGTATATTACCTAACATGTATTTTATTCTTCATTTTATGCCTTATTTACTCCCTTACTGGGCATTATAACTCACAATTTTCTTATGTATGTCCTCAAGTTATCTTATGCAATGCTATGTATGAATTAATGTTGTGGTCATGTGAATTAAGTTTTCAATAAAGATGTTGTATTTTAGGATTTATGTTATTATGTAATGTTCCAAATTTCCAAAGACACCATACCTCTCTATCCTCAAAGAAGTATTATATGAAATATAATGAAATATATCATGTTTTTGTATATAATATAGAGTATGGTTGTTTTAACATGGGTCTCTCAAAGAGGTGATACTCAAGATATAATTTTCTCGAAACACCACCCTTATTTTTTTTTATTTTTTGCTTCTTCATTATTACTTTTATAAATAAATGAAAAATAATTCCATAATAATTTAAACAATGTAATTATATTTTTCTAATGGAATATCTTATATCCATCCATATTATTACCTCTAATTAACCAATGAAATGATACTATTATCTATTTATGTCAGTTAATTGCCTCCATGAATAACATGTTAGCAGATTTCCAATACCACCTTCATTGATGGAAAAAGATAATTGTTCTAGTCAAAAAATATTCTCATAGGTTTACTATAACCTATTACATACTTTGTAACTAATATATACTCATAATATAATATTAAACGAAACTAGTTCCTGGTGTTCAGAAAAAACCATTAAAATAAATGAAACATTTATCATTATTGTTTCATCCAATGAATTATCCTCATATATGAAAAAAAAATTATATATAAGACCATTTATTCATATGGATGTTAATTAATACTATTTCATTCCACATCTGTATTTTTTTCAATTTGAAAAGATAATCCATAATTACACACAAGCGAACTAATAATGAGACCCTGAAACAAACACACCTGAATCCATGAAAATATTGAAATATTATAGGTCTAAAGATTATATAAAATCATCACATAAGGTATTTTATATATGAACATAGATATGAAATTATTTAATAATATTTATTCAAACATTATACCAGAGTTTAAGGAACATAACACTAAAGGGAAAAATGAGGTAATGGTTTCTCATCTCACTTTTACTTATGTGAGATATATGCCTTCTTCACCGCTTATTTTTGTTGTGTGGTGTATATATTACTCCATTAAAATTATTTTTGTAGAATATTATTATTCATGTGATATTATAGGTTTCATTTCATTTTATTCCTTCGTGGGGATTATAATTCAAAATTTTCAAAGTTGTGTAGGGAACAAAAGAATTTTTCAATATTATTTTCCACATCAATTTTTCAAATATGCCATTAAAATTATTCTTATTTATGTCAACACCATGTTTTTAATATTATTATTCATCAGTGTTGATATATTATGATAAACTCTTCAATATTTTGTTAAATTATTATTGATTAGTTTCAATTTGGATGTACTATTTAATACATCTTCACAATTTTCATCTTGTGATACTTTTTACCCCTATTAATCCATTAAACAATGAAATAAACATGTCAAAAATGTGGTATGCGAAAAATAATCTCAATAAGGGATGTAAATATAAAGAAAGAAACCAATATTCAATGAGTACTTATATAAATTTTCTTTTTTCTAAATAATCATTTCCTTAAAAAATATATCACATCTTCTAAAAATATATTTTGATTAAACAGATATAATAATTCGTAACAGAAAAAATAATATTCTGAATATTTCATTTGAATCATAAATAATATCAAACAAATCATTCACAATTTTATATATTGCACCCATAAAAAGTAGAATATATTTTTCTTTTAAGATAATATCACATTATTACCTTGATAAATAATAATATTCAATTAAATCTCGTCATATATCATACATAAAAATATGTAGGTTACTTGAGAAATCATTTCCACATAACTCTTACAATCACTCTTACAAAAGAAATACACATACAGTTCAATTCCATAACCAATGCATTTAAGGGTTATGATGTAACTTCATATCCCTAGTTTTTCATAAAAAACATATCCTTCTAAACATTCATCCTTGGTTTATATTAGTACCATCGATCATCATAAATATTCCCATATACCATAGGAACACCTAAAATCATTTATTTCCAACAATAGAGTCATCAAAATATTTATGATATCTTTAAGATAATATTTATATATATTGAAATTGCCATTCTATAATAATTTTTTTGAGAATAAGAGGAATATAGGGAAAGTAGATTTTTCATTGAATAATGTATAAAATATTGTAATGGATACCAAAAATTATATTATATCTACAACGGTGTGAAGATTATTTATCTTTTTCTACGCTAAAATAGAACATTCATTTTGTCATTTTGTAATGAATGTCATAAAATTATATAAGAAATTCCTTCTAAAAAACATTGAATGAAAATAAAAAGAAAATAAACTATGTGTTATAATTATTTTATTTCAATATAAATATCCAAGTAAAATAATTTTAAATATATGTACATTGAGGAGATAGAGATTTCTAAATATAATTTTGAAATATAACATTTTAAAGAATGTCCATTACCTGCAGCTATGCATGTTAAGAATGTTTCTTATCCTCAAGAATCATAAAAATATTTTAATTAGTTATGCTCTTGATAACCTTCTTATATATTTATAATTCATTTTAATTCACTCATTATCATGTTATATAAAATTACACATCCAATTAAGTCCAAATAATACATTTTAACGATATTTATCTCATTTGTGCAAACAAACATCAATAGGTTCACTAACGTCAAATATGTTATAAATAAATCATTTAAAATATAACAATCATGGCATAATTATAATTTTTATACATCAATTATTCTTTCATGACCAATAATGAAAGATGTTCTTTAAAAATTAACCATGTTAAAGTCATTGAAATGGTGTGTCGTACGTACAAATGAAAGACACATTCAAATTTCAATGATCATTATAGAAATAATTTTAGTTTTTTTCATTAAATAATTATTATTATGGAATTAATATTATTTTATTTCATTAAACATTCATATATATATATATCATCCATCTAAGGTGTTTTTCAATAATGAATCACATCGCTCCATGGACATGGTAGTCCACACGTACATATGAACGATGGTTTCCATTACCCTTTGAATGAAGATAATAAGAATATAGGTTATATAATTTTTTGTAGGATAATGGTTTTATTATATGTTTTCATATGATTTTAAACCAGTGGAAGAATAAATAAAACTAAAAGATGTGATTAAAAATAGTACCTCTTCTTTAGGAAATCACACTTTCAAAAGAGATTAAGACCTCTAAGATTGGTCTTATTCCTTGAATAAGGCCCCTAGAATATTTTTTTATATTTATTTAATATATTTGGACCATTCTTCATTGAAAAAAATGCCTTTGAAATTTCATGGAAGGATATTAAGAGGATCCCATTAATAATAGAGGGAAGTGGCATGCATGGAATTTCTATAAATATGAAATAAATATATACTAATTTTGATGTCTGAATTGGGAATAACTGGTAATATTTTAATATTATTTAAGGATGTTTGGAAATAATCTTTTAACATGTCATTTGGACATGGTTGGATCACATTTTTACACATATCATTTTTTTTTAACCCCTATTATCACTTTTCAATATTATAATATGAAAAATGTTTTTTAATACGTAATGGTCATGATAGTAACCATAAATAGAAAACAAATCATAAATGGGCCTTGGTTGGTATCTTCAACCATATAAAAATAAATTTTTTAAATATAGTATTTTTATGAATTTATTATCATGTAAAATATTATTATTTTCATAAAATATAAATAATTTTAATTTTAGAACTATTAATTTACATTGACTTTAATAATATAAAAATGTAAAATTTTAATTAAATCTATTATAATATCCCTAAAAGTTACAATTATCTATTAAATTAGTGGGACATATTAATTTCATTAAATTATAATTATTTTAATACTTTCAATTTTATTTATTTTTCCCCTTAATTAAATAATTATTACATTAGTTTTTTGTAAGTATTGAAGGTAATTACATCTTCACATAAAATTAAAAAAAAATAAACCAGATGAAGATAAACATTTTATTTTTAAAATTAATATATATAACCATAAATATCATCTATTTAAACCCATCATACATGTATTATAATTGTTAAAAACAATAATACACAATTTTTATCTTTTCGTAATCTAATACACAAAAATTTCAATAATCACATCCAAATGGAATCAAAAGGACATATAGTCGCCCATTTTAGTATTTTTTTGAGACACAATAATAACATAAAATTTAATTGTAACACCACAATATTCCACGGTACATTTCCCTTTGAATAATACAACAGCTTGTGTTGTATGAATCCTTGAGTTCAAACACACCACAACCAATCAAACTAACTGTTATGGATAGTAATTCATAATTTTTTAAAATTTATAAATTTTATCTTTCAAAATGGACTTTTTTTTGGATTTGGAATATCAAAATTAGCTTTGGGTGATTTTTTGGTATTTTTCTGAAAATGTTTGATTTTTGATGAATAGTGAAAAACACTACGTTATTGTTTAAAACTGACTTTTTAATTGAATAATTAGTTATTTTATTTAAATATATTTTAGGTCGAAATATATACATAATAGAAATATATGTTCAATATAATTCATTGGAGTCATTTTGTAATAATATTAGATATATAAAATTTTATTGAACTTTTTACCGTCTTTTACCCACCTCCAAGAAGAATTTGCAAATTCGCATGAAAGTTAATTTTACGGCATCTGTGAGTTTAATTTAAAAAATTTGAGAGACACAGTTGATATCAGTAATTAAAATTTGGTTCAATAAGGAGAAAATAATGTTTCGTGAATAGTAACTTTTCACTTTTATTTACCACGGTTAAAAGTAAATAGGGTAATTAAGGATAAAAATGATATTATTATTACCCTAAAAAATGTCATAATTATAATGAAAAAGTTTAATTCTTGAAAAAAAACCATAGGAATAAAATTTGATCCTTTAGGTCCACCTGGATTGGATTAGGGTATTTATTCTTATTTAAATTAAAGAAGAGCTAAAAGTTTAAAATTCATGTTTTCCTAACTAAAACATTTTTAATATAGGGTTATAAATAGGATAAATTTGAATATAAATATTCATTAGAAATATAAAAATATTTCCTATACAATGGAATTTTATTTATAATTTTTAGACATTAAATAAGTTAATTTATTTATGACATAATGATGTTTCACTAATTACCTTATTAATGAAATATTAAATTAGTTGATATTATAAATATCCAAATAAATGTAATTTGACACATTTTATGAATAAAAATAATTTCATAGGTTAATATGACATGTTATAGTTGATTAAATAATTCTTTTTCGATGTAATCATGTTGTTATTATTATCACAAAAACCAAATACTAAATAGTGTCAAAATTGACATAATTGAGTTTTTAAAACAAATACTATATTACTAATTGATATAATATTCTTAAAAATCTAAGTTTCATCCAATTCTCTTAGATAAAAATATATATATTAATAATGATCCACTTGGGGTTTTTTTCTTATTATAGTATTTTTATTAACCATATTATATAAAAATACAAAGAGACATGGTAAATGTCAAACTATTTAATAAAGAATTAAATCTAAAATATAAGGTTATTATGATGACCTAAACCTGTATAAAACCTATTGGTTGAGAGATTTTTGACCCAATCCCACCTTATCCTTTAAATAATTCATTTTGGAGCCATTATAAACTGAAAATGATTTAATTATAAAATAATATTTCAAGCTTTTCCTAAAGTGACCCTCTCCTCCCTTATAAAATGGCACTTCCCATTCTCTCAAATTCACACCATCAATGCTATTTGTCTTCACGAACCCCTTCCAAAATATCATCTCAACAATTTTCCCTTCATCCAAGAGGCCTTCCATTAGACATAAAGCCAATATACGGAGCCCTTTTGATCAAATCCAAAGGACGAACCCGAAGAAGAGGTAAATATTTGTAATCACAACTTTCAAGTTCTTTTCTTATTCCCCTCCCTCATTCTTTGTTGTTTCTATTCTAAAATAATAACTGGAGAATATTCTATATACTTTTATGTTATTGTAAAAATGGTACAACCATATTCATTATTCTATCCATCCTATAAATGACAAAGATACCATTCGTGCGTACCTACGGATTACCGTCTCCACGTCATGGTGTTGTTTGTTATTCAAACACTTCATCATTTGTATGGGTATAATAAAGAGTATAAATGATGTAAATAATAAATATAACATGATAATGATTCTGTATATATGATACACCATCCAATTATATATGATTTTAATATCAAAAAATCGATATTGTCGCTCGTGCGTATGTACGGATTACCGTCTTCACGAACGTGGTGAGAATCATTTCCCATCATATCCATTCAAGGCTAATTTTCATTTTATGATTAAAAAAATAATCTTTAAACACTTAATATAATTATGAAAATGAATAATATTCATTTTATAGCTAACAAACATTACTTACGTAACAAAGCTTATAAAGGAAAACAAATCAGTTAACACCCGAAACGATGATACTACTAAAATATCTTTAGCAATGCAATATTAGAAGATCATATATGATATCATATTAATGTATATGGTTCCTGAATAATTTAATAACATTTATTTCATCATTATACAGGAGTTTAACCTACCCTTGACCATGTAAAAGTACAAGGTAATGGTTAATTTCACAATCTCTTTATTATCCGAGGTTATTTTTACATAAGTATATATTGGGACCTCTTTATCATCCACATCCCGTTTTTCATAAAAATGTAATTCAAAACATTTTTACTATTTACTATTCAATGTTTTAAATTCATTTATACCATTATTTAACCATATTTTTTTTAAAGGAATCTTTCCGTCATTTTCCAAACAAGGTACTTTATTTCCATTTCGTCAAAATTAATGTATGAATGTCCTTTTTTAACTTTTATAGTGGGTGTTGCTATTTTCTGTTGTTATATCATCTTCAAATATTACCATACAAGATTATTAGAATAATTTCAAAATAATTGATTTCTTTTATAATTATATGACTTTTAAATGATTTCAATATAGAAAGAAATATTTCTCTAAAAAGTTTTTATTTCTTCTATGTCAACATCCTTTGATTGATTTTAAGCTTGTTTGAAGTTAATTTATTATGATACAAAACATCCATATTGTATTGAAGGTTATGTGGTATGTTTGACTGTGGATGTGTTATTTTTAAAAAATTCATGTTTTATGGATAAATTATTGACATTTCGTATTCTAGTTTTAATATGAATGTTTATGTTATGTTTGAACCTTTTTCATATGAGGAATGCATTGGAATTAGTAAGTGACGGGTGGAGCCTGCTATAGCTCCCCGATGCATTGGTAGGTCTCATGAGACAATCTAGTGTCTTGGAACAATTCCTTGAACAAATATTATTTGTACTCTTGGCACAAGGCCTTGACTATGTGGTTATTAAGTCTTGTATTATGCATTCCATCATTATGAAAGTGGCTATTGATATTGAATGTGATTATTCAACTAGTAGAATATCCTTGTGAATTAGTAAATGGAATTATTTGATTTCATCTTTGCCATATTATGATGAAGTACTAGTTTAAAAGTCTTTAGTTTTAGTCTTACATTTCGTTAAATGGTTATGCTTATTTATAAAAGTTTCCTCTATATTGTTATCCTTACTGAGAGTCTCAGCTCACCCCATTCTATGTTTTATTATTCCCAGTATGTGGAAAAGTATATTATGACTGACTTGCGGGGATATTCTAATGGATATGAGTGTGGATTATGGAGACTATGTTGTTGAATTTTTTCATTTTATAATGTAATGTAAAACTTATGAATATATCTTGTATTTCCATGGATACTAAACTAATCGGTCATTCAGGATTGGACCCCTTATGATAAATCCAATGTTTTGTAATAATGCACCGACCCTAGGTAACTAGGGTCGGGGGTGTTACAGTTGGCATCAGAGAACTTTTAGCACAAACTATGGAAATTATATTTAGAAAAACTATGATTAGATAACAATACCCAAAGATAGACATTGAGGATTAGTATAGAATAACTTCCTAGAATTTGGGTACTGTAGAGATTTTGTGAGTTTTCCAAGAAATAAATCCCCTTTTGGATACCAGCAGGTAGATATAGCACTGGCACTGATATACCTATGGGTAAAAAATGAAAACACCGTTTTGAGCTAGACTTGAATGGAAACTGGTGCACGACAATGAGCCTTGCTGCACTCTTGGTTACAACACTCATGAGGGATATGACTAGGATAATTATCATTTTCTTTAAAAACCATTATGAAGGGTTTATGAGTATATACATCCTCAAAGAAAACATTTTTATGATTATAGATTATATCCATAAACTGTTCAATTTAATTTAACTATTTTACAAGTTTGGAATTATGTATTTTGATTCATAAACTAATCTAATATATGCCATTTTTTAGAAATGGCGCCTAGTGTAAGGAATGGAAGCTGTAATAATGCACGTAATCCATGTAGGGATTTCGCTCCTACTTAAGATAATTATAGTGGAGTTGGTGAAGCAACTGGGGCTTATCATCTTATCATCATACAGGTAAAACTCACTCAGGTTATGAATAACAACCTTATCGTATAGAGAACCATGATCCACAACGTGGAGGTTCAATGTTAGAATGCTTCATGAGGAAACAACCACCAAAAATCAATTGGGCTAAAAATCCCGTAGTAGCTAAGAAATGGATAAATTCCTTAGAGAAAATATTTCATTCTTTGGGGAGTAGCGAATGGGAAAAAGTTGTCATGGCATTTTATCATCTCACGGGAGATGAAGATCAATGGGGGTCATTAATAAAAAAAAGGAATATGAAGAAGTGTCAAACATGGAATGGATGTATTTTAAAGGTATTTTCATAGAAAAATAATTTCCTCATGACCATCGATTGGATATTGAAAGGAAGTTACTGAGTCTGAGGAAAAAAGAGGATGATAATGTCGTAAAATATGAGTCTAACTTTAGAAGGTTATCATGGCATGAAATAAATTATATACGTAACCCAAAGTGTAAGATTGAATGATTATTCGATGGGTTAAAACCATTTCCCCATTGAGCATTAGTCACACAATCCTTCTCATCATGAGAAGATATTGTCTCATTCGCTAGCAAGAAAGAAAACAAATTCTCTATGTCTTATGACTTTAAAGCAAAGCAGGAGAAGAAGAGATATATTGAATACTATTGAAATGGAAATAAGGGAAATAAGGGAAAAGTTGAATATCCATCTTGCAGTAGATGTGGGAAGAAACACCTTGGTACTTGACTAAAGGCAATGGGAGTATGTTACAAGTGTGGTGAAAAAGGCCACCAAGATCGTGATAGCAAGGGGAATAAAGAGGCTATTGAATGCTACAATTGATGAGAAAAGGGGAATTATGCAAATGAATGTCCTAAGTGATAACGGAACATACTTGAAAATAGGCCAATAGAGCAAGGCCAATCTTATTCGATCACAACTACTATGGTTTAAGTTCCAAAAGATGTGGTGTCTTGTAATTTATTAGTTTCCCCATGTCTAACCAATGATTTATTTGACTCTAGATCATCTCATTGTTTCATATCTTCCCAGTTTTCTATGAAAATTAGATATTTTTAGTTTGAATTAACAAGGGAGTTGACAGTTAAAACACCTAAGGGAAGTATCATCGCAACAACGTTTTGTGAATCAGTTCCTATTAGGGTATAGAAATGTTCTTTATCTGCTGATCTCATCATCATAACCATGATTGAATTCGACATAATCCTCAGAATGGATTGGCTTTCGGATCATGATGAAAATATTTATTGTAAGAAGAAGGAGGTTACAATTTTTTTTGATGAGAAGGTCTACCTTATCTTTAGATAAGAAATGTCACCACCAAATTCTTATCTAGATCCACCCCCAATACCTCTACTAAATTCAATTATTGGGGAGAAAGAGAATATAATAATTGTGGGTGAGGAAAAGAATGTTCAAATATAGGACTTACCTATTGTGCAAGAATATGTTGATGTGTTTACAAAATATTTACCTGGACATCCTTCGGAATGAGAAATTGAGTTTTCTATTGATTTAATTCCTAGATCAAGGCCCATATCGAAGACCCATTATAGAATGGCCACTATGGAATTATTGGAACTAAAGAAACAACTGGAGGAATTGAGTAATAAGGGATTTATTCGCCCTAGTATTTATCTATGGGGAGACCTATTCCTTTTTGTTTAGAAGACAGATGAATCTGTGGGGTTGTGCATTTACTATAGGGAGATCAATGCTATTACAACAAAGGACAAGTATCCCCTACCTCTGATTGATGATTTATTCGACCACTTCATGGAGCTCAATATTTTTCAATGATTGACCTTCTATCTGGATATAATCAATTGTCTATGAAGAAGGAATACATTTTGAAAACAACATTTCGAACCAGGTACGGGCATTACGAGTTTACAGTAATGCCTTTTGGATTGACTAATGCACCCTATGTCTTCATGGATCTAATGAATAGAGTTTTCCTGGAATATCCTGATGACTTTGTAGTTTTATTTATTGATGGTGTATTTTTATACTCCAAAATCTGTGAATAACATGAAAATAAATTTCACATTATTCTAATGACTCTTAGAAGAAATGAATTATATGGGAAGTTTTGAATGCTTGAATTCTGGCTTCAAGTGATTTCTTTTCTTGGCCATGTTTTCTCTAAGGATGGAATATTGGTTGATCATTCAAAGAACAAGGCAATCCACGAATGGCCAACACTGATGTGTATAACGGAGGTACATAGTTTTATTGGTTTAGAAGGTTATTATAGGCATTTCATCCAAAAAAATTCTTGATTGGCTAATCCATTAACCGAGATCACATGTAAAGGGGTTAAATTTTTTTCGAAAAAAGAGTGTGAAGAATGTTTTGATCAATTAAAGAGAATATTAGTCAATGCTCCAATCTTGAATCTACCGTCGGGGAATGATGGGTTTGTTATTTATAGTGATGCCTCAATGAAACGATTTGGTTGTTTCCTTATGCAAAATGATAGGGTTATGGCCTATGCATCACGACAGCTACAAAATAATGAGAAAAACTATCCTAATCAGGATCTTGAGTTAGCTGCTGTAATATTTTCTTTGAAGATATGGAGACATTATAACTATGGATAGAAATGTAAGATATATACCGATCACAAGATTTTGAAGTATATTTTCTCATAGAAAGAACTCCACATGAGGCAAAGGAGATGGCTTGAACAAGTCGTGGATTATGATTGCACAATACACTACCACCCTGGGAAGGAATATAAGGTGGCAGATGTGTTGACCAGAATGGATCATTGAGTTTTAAACAAGATAGGAGTTGAAAGGGATCCAATTTTCATGGATCTAGTGAAAATGGATGTGGGAATAATCATTGAAGGTGAAACATCAAATTTTTTTCAAATGGTTTCCAGACCATATTTACTAGAAAGGATAAAAAGTTCTCAGGCTGATGATGAAGAGTTTAAAAAGAAGCATAAAGCTGAGAATAATGGTAGATTGAGTGTCCTTATATATGAAGATGTAATTTTGAAATTTTGGGAAGAGAATTTCTGTTCCTAATATACCTGATATAAATGTGGAATTGTTGGATGATGCTCATAGAACCAATTTCCCTATGCACTCTGGTAGAACTAAGATGTATAGAGATTTGAACAAACATTTTTGGTGGGACAACATAAAGAGGGAGATTACTGATTTTGTGTCAAAAAGTATGGTATGTCAAAAAGTGAAAGCTGGAAGGAAACAACATGGAAGAGTCATGCAACATCTTCCCATACCTGAGTGGAAATCAAATAATATTACGATGGACATTGTCATGGGGATACCAAAGACTCCTAGAAGGAATAATGAAATATGGTCAATTATTGATTGTCTTACCAATTCAAAACATTTTCTTGCTATAAGAGAAGATTTACTACCTCAAAGTCTAGCAAGACTATATATTAATGATGTTGTAAGAATTTATGGAGTACCCTTATTGATTGTTTCTGATCAAGATCCACATTTTACATCATTATTCTGGAAAATTATTCAGAAAGACCTGGATAATGAACTTCGTTTGAGCACTGCCTACCTCCCTCAAACTAATGGACAATCAAAACGGACTATTAAAACCATAGAAGACATGTTGAGATCATTCCACATGACATTCAAGGTATGTGGGATCAATATTTACCATGAGTAGAATTTTCCTATAACAATAGATTCCATTCAAGTATTCAGATGGCACCATATGAAGCGTTATATGGAAAGAGATGTCGCACACCAACATGTTGGGGTGATGATGGTGAAAAAAACCTATAGGCCTAGAACATGTTGAGGAAATAATGGAAAAGGTGAAGGTTATCCAAACTCACATCAAAGCATCCCAAAGTAAGAAAAAGTGTTATGCCGATAACCAAAGGAAGGATTTGGAATTTCAAGTAGGAGAACGTGTTTTCATGAAGGTATCTCCATGGAATGGTGTTATACATTTCAATAAAAGGGTAAATTGAGTCCCAAGTACATTAGACCTTTCTAAATTATAGAATGAATTGGAGTTGTAGCTTATCATTTGGAAATGCCTCCAAGTCTATCCAAAGTTCATGATGTGTTCCACATATCACTATTGAGAAAATACATGCCTGACCCAACGCATGTACTCACCTGTTATGAATTAGAACCGGAACCTGATCTACCTTATTGTGAAGAGCCTATAAGAATTCTTGATACCAGAGAACATGTGCTGAGAAACCAGACAACTGGTCTGGTAAACGATCTATTGAGAAACCATAAGGTGGAACAGGCAACGTGGGAACCCGAGGAACTTATGGTGAAGTACCACTCGAATCTTTTTATGCAGTAATATTTTTAAAAATTTGGAGGACGAAATTATTTTAATGAGGGGAGAATTTAACACCCCAAGCTTCCATAGTACGTTTCCCATTTAATAATACAATTGCTTGTGTTGTACGCAACTTCGAGTTCAAACACACCAAAACCAATCAAACTATCCATTAGGAATAGCAATATCCACATTTTAAAATTTTAAAATTTTTAACATTCAAAATGGACTTCATTTATGGATTCAAAATATCGAAAATTTCTTAGGGCGATTTTTGGGTATTTTTCTGAAAACATTTAATTTTCGATGAATAGTTAAAAACACTGCGTTTTTGTTTAAAACCAAAATTTTAATTAAATAATTAATTATTTCATTAAAATATATTCTAGATAAAAATAGATACATAATACCTATATATGTTCAATATAATTCATTGGAATAATTTTGTAATAATATTTTATATATATAATTTTATTGAACTGTTTACCATCTTTTACCCACCTACTAAGAGCATTTTAAAATGCACATAAAAAATAATTTTACAGCTTCTGTGAGTTGAATTTTAAAAATCTGAGAGTCATGGTTGATATCAGTATGTAAAATATGGTTCAATAAGATGAAAATATTTTTCTGGTGAATAGTACCTCTTTACTTTTATTTAACACGGTTATAAGTAAATAGGGTAATTAAGGGTAAAAATGATATTATTATTACCCTGACATATGTCCTAATTCTATTTGATAAGTTTAATTCGACCAAAAACAACCTTATGAATAAAATATGATCCTTTAGGTCCACATGGATTATATTAGGACATTTATTATTATTTAATTTAAAAAAGAGTTAAAAGTGTTAAATTAATGTTTTCTCATTTAAAAAATTTTTATTATAGGGTTATACATAAGATAAATAGGACTATAAATATTAATTATAAAGATAAAAAAAATTTCTCCATAATGGTATTTTATTTATAATTTTTATACATTATATAATTTAATTTATTTAAGACACCATGATGATGTAGTAATTACCTAATTAATGAAATATTAAAATATTTGATATTATAAATATCCAAATAAATGTAATTTGAGACTTTTGATGAATTACACTAATTTTATAGGTTAATATAAATTGTTAGGGATGATTAAATAATTATTTTCTGAGGTAATCATGATGTTATGATTTTCACAAAAACCAAATACTAAATAGTGTCTAAATTGACATAATTGAGTTTTTAAAACAAATACTATATTACTAAATGATATAATTTTCCTAAAAATATATGGTTTGTGAAAAGGACTTAGATAAGGTTATATATAATAAAAATGAACCACTTGGGGTTCTTTTGTCTAGTTATAACAATTTTATTAACCATATAATATAAAAATAAAAGGGACATGGTAAATTTCAAACTATTTAACTAAGAGTTAAATCTAAAAGATAATGTTAATATGATGACATAAACCTGTCTAAAACATATTGGTTGAAAGTTTTTCTACCCATCCCTACCATATAATTTAAATAATTAATTTTGGAGCCATTATAAACTGAAAATGATTTAATTATAAAATAATATTTCAAGCTTTTCATAAATTGACCCTCACCTCTCTTATAAAAGGGAACTTCCCCTTCTCTCAAATTCACACCTTCAAAGACATTAGTCTTCGCCAAAACCTACCCAAATATCCTCTCAGTTGTTCTACCTTCATCCTAGTGGCCTTCCTTTAGTTAGAAAGACAACATATGGAGCCCTTTTGATCAAATCAAAAGGAAGAACCCGAAGAAGAGGTAAATATTTTTAATCACCTCTTTCAAGTTCTTTTCTTCTTCCACTTCCTCTTTCTTTGTTATTTACATTATAAAATAATTAATTCAGTATATTATATATAATTTTATTTTATTATAAAACTGGTAAAACCATATTCATTATTCTATCCATCCTATAAATGACAAAGTCACCAAACGTGCGTACGTACAGATTACCGTCTCCATGTCGTGGTGTTGTTTGTTATTAAAACACTTCATTACTAGGATGGGTATAATAATGAGAATAAATGATGTAAATAATAAATATAACATTATAATTATTCTTTATATATTATATGACATCGAATTATATATGATTTTAATATAAAAAAAATGATATTTTTGCTCATGCGTACGTACGGATTACCGTCTCTACGAACACGATAAGATTCATTCCCCATAGTATCCATTTAGGAATAATTTTCAATTGATGATTAAAAAAATAATGTTTAAGTACATAATATAATTTTTAATATGAATAAGATACATCCTATTCATAGCAAACATTACTTACTTAACAAACCATATAAAGGAAAACGAATCTATTAACACCCAAAATGATGATACTACTAAAATATCATTAACAAAGCAATATTAGAAGATCATATATGATATCATATTAATGTATATAGTTATTTTATATTTTAGTAACAATTATTTAACCATTATATAGGAGGTTAAACTATCATCGACCAAGGAAAAGAACAAGGTAAGGTTTAATTTCACAATCTCTTTATTATCCGAGGTTGTTTTTACATATCTATTGCGACCTCTTTATCATCCACAGCCGTGCTTTCTTAAAAATTTAATTCAAAACAATTTTAATATTTTATATACTGTGTTTTAATGTAATTTATACCCTTATTTAACAATATATTTTTTGAAAGGAATCTTTCTGTCATTTTCCAAATAAGGTACTTTATGACCTTTTCGACAAAATTAAGGTAAGAATGTCCTTTTAAAACTTATACAGTGGGTGTGGCTATTTCCCACCGTTATATCATTGTCAAAGCATTCCATAAAATATTATAACAATATTTTTAAAATAAATGTTTTCTTTAATAATTATATGACTTTTAAATGATCGCAAAATAGAAACAGACATTTCAATAAAAAAGATTTGATTTCATCTATGTCAACATCCTTTGATGGATTTTAAGCTTGCTTGAAGTTGATTTATTATGATTCAAAACTTCTATATTGTATTGAAGGTTATGTGATATGATTCAATGTGGATGTGTTATTTTTACACTATCCATGGTTAATGGATAAAGTATTGACATTTCGTATGCTAGTTTTAATACGAATATTTATGTTATGTTTAATCCTTTTCATATGTCGAATGCATTGGATTTAGTAAGTGATGGGTGGAGCCCGGTATAGCTCCTCAGTGCATCGGTAGGTCTCATGAGACAAACTAGTGTCTTGGAACAAGGCCTTAACAAAATCTTATTTTTAGTCTTGGCACAAGGCCTTGACTATATGGTTATGAAGTCTGGCATTATGCATTCCATCATTATCAAAGTGGCTATTGATATTGCGTGTGATTATTCGACTAGTATAATATAAATGTGAATAAGTAAATGACATTATTTGATTTTATCATTTCTATATTATGATGAAGTTAATGTTTAAAAGGGTTTTTTTTAGTCTTACAGTGCCTTAAATTTTTATGCTTATTTATGAAGGTCTTCGCTATATTGTTATCCTTACTGAGCATCTGAGATCACCCCTTTCTATGTTTTATTTTTCCCAAGATGCGAAAAGTATATTATGAATGACCTATAGGGATAGTCTAAGGGATATGAGTGTCTCCTATAGAGATTATGTTGTTGTAGTTTTTCAGTTTATAATGTAATGTAAAACTTATTAATGTATATAGTAATTCAAAAGCTACTAAATTGATTGGTCTTTTCGGATTTGATCCCTTATGATCATCCCAATGTTATGTAATAACGCACCGACTCTGGGTAACTGGGGTCAGGGAGTTACATTAATCAAGTGTTATGGTTATGTTATTGTATGTATCATTTTATTTCTTTATTTACATACACAATATACACTTTATCATGGTAAAAAATTATTAATGTTACAATTCTTGTTTAGAAAAATTAAAAGAGACATATAAATTCTTTTTAATGATTGATTATGAATAATTAGTGAATTTTTTAGTTTTAAAAACATATAAGGGATAAAATTTAATATATAATTAAACCTAAAAATATTACAAAAACCAATTTTCTAAAAAATACTTTTTAGGTATAATAATTATTTTGTAGTAAAATTTATTTTAAAATTCATTAAAATAAAAATAATTTTATTTTAATATTCAAAATTAATTTTTTAAATTTTAAATCCAAAATAGGGAATAATTTTATTGGGATGAAAAAAAGTTAACCTACATCTAGTAAACACAATTCTAAACATTTTTTCTATTGATTTGGTCCCTTAAACCATTGAAATATTAATTTAACCATTTTATCTTTTACCGTGATAAATATGTGTAAGAATGTAAATTTAATTTTACATTTTTGTAATATATTAATAATATCATTAAAATATAACTTGACACTTAAAATATTAATCAGTGGATTTTAAAGTTAAATTAATATTTTCAGATGTATATTATTAATTATTAATTATATATTTTTCTCAAAAATAAGAAATTTATATGTCATACATAAATTGAAGTAATGGGGTAAAATTCATTATATCAGTAAAATAGGTATAATGTTTTAATCACTCAAAATTCATCTTTTTAGAAAATCCCAAATATTTATCTCAAGCTAATAGCTTTAAGAATAATTCAAAAATTTTGTTTATTTTCATACAACAAAAACCTAACATTCATAAATTATTCTTAAAAATATAATTATGAATAAATGATCTTTAGAATTTTTAATTTTGTGATATTTTAGGATATGGTGTTTCCTACTATGCTAGAGTCTCCGGTATTTAAAAAGCTTACTATCTTGGTCTATCCTCACCATTCTATGAATTTCCATTTTGAGTATGATTTTCACCAGTCATATTGGTCCTCTTCTCCTCATGAAAATATTTGGAGCCATAAAATATAAATAGACCCATCATAGCATGACCATTCTGTAAAGTGTAATAAATATTACTCATCAGATTAGACAAATATTATTAATCACCCCATGATTCAATTATCACCATAGAAAAATATAACAATTATTCACCAACCACTATATACATCAAAAAAATAGTTCCTTGGAATCATTAAATTAAAAATATATGTGGGTAGTAAATGGGTTTCATGAAACCTTAAAAATAATTTCAAATATCAAATAATTCACATTTGATTTCCTATCAATTGACAACTGTAATGGTTATAAAGAATAAGAACCATGGAAGATTACAAAATTGTAATTGAATATGGATTCTCTTTGTTATTCAATCCAAGATTACAAAGGAATAAAGATAAACAGTCCCCATCAACAAGTGTCTAACATTATGAATATGAAAATTAAATGTAGTCATCAGTCAAAAAATAAACAAAAAAGTTTTGAGGGTCTAATAACCCTATTGCACCATTATAAATGAATAAAAAACATCTATTTACAAATCTATCAAAAACATATATTTTTTATCCATATACAAATGGGGAATATAATGAACCATTGTTATGTTTTGATTCCTTGGTAAAATTATTAGAATAAATGGGGAATCTTTTGATACCTTAAATAATGAGAAGTAACTTTCAAGATGATAGATATACAGGGAGTTGACACAAAATAGCGTGTTTTTGAAAGGGGAGGGAATTTGTTGAAATTAAAAGGATATCTTGGAAATATCCCTCCTCTTTATATTTAGAGAGGAGTAGCTGAGGGTCCATCTCCACTGCCTAGGGAATTTTCCTTGGGTGAGTTCCATGGAGAAAATTTAAAATTATTTTTATGTTAGTTATATGCCTTATTATTAATCCTCAATATTATGAATTGATAATACATTTCCCATCAAGGAGGAAGAGACTCAAAATTCCTTTTAAATTTCCCAATCTTAAAATTTTATTGAATCTATTACGTCATATGGAAAAGAAACTTTAGTAAAATAACTCCTTTAATGTTATGGTATATGGTTGGTTAGCCTATTCCACTACGTTATGGGACATTTGCGGTAATCCCTATCTAATAGGATATTAGTTTCATGGTGGTCAACCTTAGTAGAAGTTATTATTTTATACGTTTATGTTTGTAATGCATTCATAATTTATATATCCAAGACACATGATTATTATCTTCGTATTATACACTACTACGTTAATCTAATGAATTTTGTCTCATGATGTATTCTCAACCAATTGGGTATGATTTTATGATTTTGTTCTCATACCATCATTTTCATATTTTAATCACTTATTTTCTTATTTGAGTTCAACTATTCTTACATAATTTTTATGCGTTCTGTTTAATAATATTGGGAATGTGATCTATCTATTTTATTATATCTCCATTCCATGGGTAATGGAGAGGATTATTATATTTAATATAACTAAATGGGTATCGTGTGTGATAATATTTTGGTGGATATTTAGGATTTATTCTAAAATAACATTTCTATATAGAAAATCACCCAATAAAACAAACTACAGGTTATGGGGTGTGATTTACTAGTAAATATAATTTATTTTTTAATAAAATGTTTTACTTTATATATATATATATATATATATATATTTTATGGCTAAATCATCTCAGTTAGTATAAATGTGGAGTAATGTTTTTTGGGGGATTAGGTAACAAAACTCTGAGGATAGAATATAAATTGATATTGGTTCTATAAAATTTATTTTAGACTAAACCAAAACTATGATATATTAAACCTAAAATGTTATAACTTGAATAGAGGAATCCCTAATTTATGGAATATTGTGAATTATTATCTTTTTTATTTTCTTATTTACTATTGTAATTAATATTTAATACCCACAGTAACCTTAGTAGTTTTATTAAATTGATTTGACTAGGAGGAAATGAGTTTAAAGTGATTGTGATGTAAAATAAAATGATTATCCCAATTTGGAACAAATTAATATAGGAGTTACAATAAAAAATAATGTGGTTATAATAACTCAAATATTTTAACTTATGAACAATAACATGTACCATGTCAACCTACATAACAAACAAAGTAATGAATATATCATCATTGAGAAATCAATGCGATAACATCATCCAAAATTTACTGGTTATTCTAATCCACTAATTAATGAGAAATAGATAAACACAATTGAAAATTTATTTATTTTTATTAAATTTTGGGTGCATAAAAATATTGATTTATGTGGTTATCATTTATTTGGGGAGGTAGATCAATGGTGGACATTAATTATTAATAAAACTCATTAGGAAGAAATTGAATCCCTGGATTGAGAAGATTTTAAGAAGTTATAATTCCAAAAATATATTCATATACTCCTCATATTAAAATATTGAGAGAATTATTATTGTTCTAACAAAGGGTGAATAAATTTATCTATACCTGTTAATAAATTAGAACAAAACATTCAAGGTGTCACTAATATTTTTATCATTGACCCTAAATGAAAAATCGATCATTTTATTACTATTTTGAAAAATCCTATGAAATGAATTAGTTATAAGGGACATTAGTAGATATGACGAAATTGATTGATTTACTCTCAATTTGGAAATGGATATTATACTCATATAATTTTTTCTATGAGATAAAAATCTATAATTTCTTTATTAAAAAAACACATGAATAAATTTACATTAAACTTCTACCATGAATTTTCTTTTAGGATGATGCACATGGAAATTTTTCGGTAGTAAGGAAATTATTCAATAATTAGAAAGAACGCCACCCCATACTTGAATTGTTAAGACACTTGAAGAGGAATAACAATGTAATAGAAGTTAGGAAAGACCAACATAATACACCTCCAACTGTTTATATTTTCAAATCTAAATAATTTAATCCAAATAAAAAAAATCCAATCCTAGGATTTATTAGGGAAACTAATGAAATAAACATCCAAGAACATGGAATAATTGGAATGGTTATGTAACTGTTTTTTTCAAGGTGGATAAAAATAATTCAGTGGTGAAAGGTACAATAATAAATCACTAAAAAGTTTCAATTATCATATTTGACTATTGATCTATAAAAAACATAATATCCGGATAGGTAATTTACTTTCTGAATTTACCAATTGTCTGCCTTTGTGGTATTGATCCCATAAGATTTCACTCTATATCATTTGCATTTATCCTATTTCACTCCAATGAAAAAAACACTACATAAATTATTGGCTAAAACAGAATACATACTTATGATAGACTTCGATATAATGTAGGGACACTATGAATGCATAGAAATTCCTTTAAAAAAATTCCTTTATAGTCATCATGTATATGATTATTAGAGTACTTATAGATTACATGGATCAATTTTTGGTAAACTCAAATGATGAAGTTCTCATATATTCCTTGTATAAGGATTTCTGTTGAGTTAATCTGAGGAATGTTCTAAAGTACATAATAAATGATATATTGAATAAAAAAATTGACAAATATGAATACTATCTAAAAATACTATTCATATTTATTCTAATAATCACAAGTGAGTATATGCCTATCGATCATTTAAAAAATATAGTAACAGATACTAGCCTAAAACATCATCTATTATAGAAATTAATTGTTTTCATGGTATATCTGGATTATTGAAATAATTTGTGCAAAATTTATCATGACATCCATGTAAAATAAATAAGTTAACATGCATGATAGTGAATTTCCACTATAAAAATGGAAAAAAAATTGAATTCTGGACCATAATTGGATACTGGAAAATGATCCTATATTAACACTACCATAAAATACATATGGTTTTGTGATATAAAGTGATTCATCAAAAAAGGATTGGTTTGTTTCCATATGAAAAATGACCAAGTGATATCAAATCCTTACTACCAATTAATGATTGATGAAATAATTAACTGAAACAAGATAAGAATAGTTTGGATATAAAATTTTCCTTTCATAAATGGAGGAATTATCAATGAAGTTTTATATATATACATAACATTAGAGTATAAAAATATATATTCACATTAAAGGAGATGATAATTAACTAAAAAAGATGGTTGTAGTCGACCAAACTTCTTTGACAACCCAATAAATTACCACCTAAGGTTGGTGAACAATATATTAGATGATCTGATCATGATGGATCTTGCTATAACATCCATGATAATGATTTATAGTGACCCAAATCCTAGGGATTTCCAGTTATTAATACTAAAAAACATATATGTTGGAAAAGAATAATATCAATGCTAGTTTTTATAGAACACAAATTTTGAACATCAGAAGTTGGAGTAGATGATATAACCATTAATAATAACTCTATGAAAATTGTAGAACAATACCATGGATTCTATAATAGTCCTTCTTAGTACTATCAAAAATTCTGATTACATTTTGGATTTCATTGATCAACTTATGAAATATACAGAATTCACATAAATTTTATAGGTTTTCTCACTCGATTAATATGTCATATTATACAGAAGGAACGTTGTATCAAAACAAACTATACAACTTTTTCACGGCTAATCAGCTGACAATCGATGGTAATAATAAATAATAATTCTTGCAATTTCACTATAGAGATATGGTATTCCTTAAATTATCAATATGGAATATGGATGTGAGATTTTGGAAGAAGGTAATGTTGAGACCTAGATACATTATCCAATTCAAAATCATTGATTAAGCGGAGCTTATATCTCATATCTTCATATTTCTGAGATAAATCACAATATTTTAGAATGTGTTCCATGTATAAAATTTAAGGTAGTAAAATCCTTATCCATCACAGGTACTAAAATAAATGCTTTCAAAAAATGAATATGAACTCACTTATGAGGAGGAACTGGTGGATAACAAGTATAATTTAGATACTGTATTAAAAAAATATAAATCACATAGATAATGTTCCCTAGTTTAATAATAAGTTTAAAGAATCAATTTGTTATAGTAAAGATACAATATGAATTAAATTCCCCCAATTTTTAATTTTATTAAAATATTTCAAGGGTGAATTTTATTTTAAGGGTTACATAATATGGCACCCCACAATTAAAATAATATAAAATTTTCAATTCCTAATTTCATATACATAATTGAACTCAAAAAACAATATATATATTATTCTAATAAATTTTTACAATATATGATAACAAAATAATACAAAATTTGAATGACATATAATAAATATTTATGGAAATGATACAAGAAAAAATCAGAGGTAAATAATAATAACATGAATATGAATCTCCACCCTTATGTATTCCTATGTAGATAAAGTCATCAATAACAACCATTCAAAGATGAAAAATATATAAATAGATTAAAAATATCAGTGGGAAAGAAATAAATGACTATGATAAATTGATTTAATTGAATCATGTACAGTTATATATAGGAATATAATATTATCATTATGTATAACGTCAAATGACATATTTATTTTTGTTATATTGGATCTGGTAATATATTCCTTTAGGATACATGTATCCAAATTGTATATTGAGTATTTTATAGGAAAAATGAAATCTATTTACATATATAAACTATTTTACATGTAATTATCAATAATACATTTGGAATAAAATAAAAAATTAGTAATTATTTTTCATAAATACCTATTATTTTAATGAATTATTTTTTAACATAATGAATAGTTTAGTAAATTTAATTACACTAATGAATATTTTTAATTAAATTTTTATACTTTAATGAATATTTATAATCAAATTTATTAACAGCATTCAGTATTTTATTTTTTAAAAATAAATAGCTTGAAATATATATATATGTGGATTTAAAAGTAATATCAATTTAATTATTCATAATTAAAAAGTATGTTATATTTTAAAAAATGTAGTTATTAAATATTATTCTTTTTCATTTAAAAAATAATTTTTAAGGATTTGAGTATTAATTTTTTTAAATTTATTATTTATATATTTAGAATATTGAGTTAACCTTCATCTACAGGTTATTACCAGATAAGAAATAAAAATAAGATAACATTCTTTGTTTAAAATTAGATTTCTAAAAACATGTTTTTAAGTGTTCTTTATTATATGAAATTAATTTTAAATATTTTTAAAATTTTAATTTTAAAAAAAATTATTTCATTTTGGGAATTAAGGAATTTAAATTCAATAAGAGGGCCACTTTTTTTGGCAAGAAATGAGTTACCTGGGTAAAAAATAGATTTTCGATGGCAAGGTAAAAATGAGGTATATGGGTTGAAGAAAGTTGTAAATTCCCATAATATCACCTAATATATCTATTAAAAAAAATTATTATTGATTAATAAATCCATATCTATAATATTTCTTCTTTGGATCCACTTTCCTCGTAAATAGACATTCTTTACACATTATGGAATGGGTGTTTGTGAAAATTTTATTAAAAATCGTCTTCAAAAGCACCCATACCATACACATTCTAACACATCGATTAACATATTTTATCTAATTAATACATACCAAAATTCAATTAGATAATGCATTCTTACATTTTTGGTATCTTCTTGTCACATAAAGGAGGCCCACATCCATCATTTAGGAGGAACTTGTTTCATTAAGGAGTGAATTCATCAATGTAAATATCTTGTTATCTGATATAATTTTTGAATAACCTCTCATATCCACTATTCCAAAAACATCAATTACTGATATAATGTTGGTATGTTAACATAATTATGACGTTTTAGAAGATATATTAATGAAACATATCTCTATAAACAAATGTATTTAATAGTTTGGCATTTTTTTATTTAGGCCGGTTCAACTACTAATATTAATGATGATAAAAAGACATTAATATTTCCACAATTAATGAGTATGAAGAAATTAATGTTACTAATATATCCAATTAATGTTTAATTTTTTTTATAAATATGGTTTATAATGGTGAAACAAAATTTAATTGTCATTATAAAGAAAAATATTTATTATATATAAATCATTACAAACATGCTAATCATAAAATATATTCTCAAAACCTTTCCTAAAAATTGCATTAAAATTATCATGGGAATGAACAAATTATTTTAACACAATAATTATCGTAACATGACTAATATTTTTAAGGATAAAATTTTTTAGTAGTGATCCTTAATTATTTTTTCCATATGGAAACTTGTATGAAATTAAGAAAATATTAAAATCCAACAATAAAATTGAACAATAATAAATATTTATGTAATAAATAGTTATAAATAAATATTATATATGGTAATAGATATCAATATTTTCCCAAAACGATTTTTTAATATGGTTATGTTTATTATAAAACATTAATTGTTTATTTGGTAGTTAGGAGTAATGATAAGGATAATTTTCCAATCTAATATTGAAATCAAGATTGAAATGTCTAAATTTCCATTAAGAAAATTGAATATTGGTTATCTAAAAAAAACTACCTATTTTATTCTCCAATATTTATTCATCTAGTTTATAAGACTTTTTATAATTTCCTATTCCATTATTTTTTATTCAACTAGAATGATTCTTTTTAATTTTAACAACATTTTCTCTCTGTTTCAGTTTGATTTGTTTTTTCAACCATGTCCACATTGTTAATAATATATTACAGATGTTTTTATACATACATAGATGGATTATTTATTCCATTTTTATAGAATTTTAACATATTTTTTGAATTTTGAAATAGAATACATTAACCCTCATCATTAATGATTTTTTCATAGTTATATTTAACAATTATTTTCTTCACCTTGCATTATGAAATATCATTTCCATTTTTCCAAGGATCTCGAAAATGATTTCCATTTAATTTTTAACTGTTTCTTTATAAATATTCAGTTATATTTTATTCTTTCTAAAATAATAAATATGAAATACATAATGGTTATTTCATCTTATTTTATAAAAAAATCCAAGGTTCTTCAAATTCCCTTTCCAACAATGTCAAAAAATTAATTCTTATTATATTAAATTTTATATGTTCCATAATGAAATGGTAAAAGTATTATCACAATCGATTTATTAATTCATTTTTTAATTTTTCATTATCTTTTTTATTTTTCATGGGATATTTTGGATATGGTTGACATATCAATGTGATTATATCCATTTGGTGCATGAATGTGTGATTTATTAACAAGTAATTCTCAATTATGTTGATGTCCTTCATTTCCTTGGGATGTTATTTATATCACAATAGATAGAATGAGATATTGGTAGTTCTACAATTCCATTAGGTTATAGGAAAAGAGTGGTTAGACTTCTCACCTATGATATGAATGTCTCAGTGGTCAACGATAACTTTAGTTAGGATTTTAAAATCATATGTTGGTTCAACATTCTTATGTTATGTATCCATTAATCCTGAATATTTATATGTGATTCAACACCTTTATGTGATGTTAATGTTTTATCATTAGTGAAATGTTATTAATCCTCTAGAAATCATTTTATTATTATTTTCTCATTCTAGAATATTTATCGTATCCTCTCTTTTGATCCTCTTTATGTACTCTCATACTGACATGATTGATATATCTTATATTTACCCTTACTTATCATCGGATCTCACCTTTATCTTATGATCCCATTACTAATGTAATTAATAAGATTATAATGTTTAATATTTACATAGAGACATCATAAATTGATAATTTTGTATGATATATGGAAAATATGTTGTAAAATTAGAAATTCACATAGAAATTCTCTAAAAACAATAAGCTTATAGGTTTTGAGGTGTGACTTATTATGAGTTGAAATACATATTCATGTCAAAAAATTATTTTTTATGTATGTTATGGTCGGTTCATCTCATATCAAGTGACTTTTCTAGTATTCTTTAGGTGTTATAGAGACGAAAAGTAAATATTATTCACTTATCACCAGGAGGTAATTTTTTTGGCCTTCATTATTTTATGTTTTTTTTATTTCTTATAAAATCGTGTATAATTACACTTATTATTTCATTACCTTGATTCCCATTCATTTTTTATATGTTTTAAATAATAATAAGACTAACATTGTCTAAAAGCTATGTTTTATTATTGATTACTGTCATTGATGTTTTTAGATATTAATGTTTTCATTATTTGGATAGTCCATATGGTAATCTATTATTCAAAAATTATTTCCTTTTTATGAATGATTCACCTATGTAATAAGTGATAATATCACACATATATGAACATGATCTCTTTTAATTTTACTGAATCATATGTGATATAGTTTCTTTTTGAGTATATTTTAATTCCCTATGAATAGTATCAATCCTATGTTTATTAGGAATATGCATTGAGAATTGTAATGATCTATCATTAGTATAGGGAAATGGTAACCAGGGTTGGTTTATTTATGACCATATAATTATGAGGAACAATTTATGGCTCATTCTTATATTGAAATTGATTCTTTTTTCTATTTATGGAATGTTTGTAAGGGATTTATGCTAATTAATATTTCGCAGAGGTGCATTCAGGTACCAACTCATGATTTATAGATGTTGAGAACACATGGTACCAATTGGAGGGAACTTCATACAGAGTTTCCTATCAAGGAGCCCAATATCTCTTTGATCCCCATCATTCAGTCGATAGGGGTGGACAGAGTGGAAGGTAGAGCACCAGTTAACTAGTACAAAAAGAATTGATATCCAATAGTCCTCTAGGGTGTTTGGTTTTTAGAAATATTTTAAAATTTTACCATGAAAATTCTATTAACCTCATCCTTTCTCCTTCCAAATTCAAGAACAAACATAGGTTTTATTTTTAGGTTCCTATAATCTTATGCAATAAATTTAACCCATATCTATTTTCCATTTGAAGTGTCCATTATTTCTTTGGTCCTATTTCTTGATTTCTAACCCCACATATCCTCATATGGTGGTGGGGTCTACTTTTTCTTTTTCTTTTATGTTAAATTCCTATTTTTCAATTTATTTTTTTAGATTCAATAGTTTTTTTCATTGTCACTAAATCCACTAATACTATTTTATTGAATGAATTTCCAATATATAAGCTACGAATTCCTATAAATTTATCTATATTTATATAGGATTATATAAACAATCACATATGATGGTGTGAATGTGCGTTTGGAATTATTATCCACAATTGAAAAAAGTGACTAGGTGAGGATAAATTATTTTAACTGGTCTTACTGAATGTGTGTATGGGTGTGAAATCATGATTATGATACAACCATAGTGAGTATTATGATATTTTGGGGACATCTGTCATATTTATCTTGGTTAAAGGTGAACCTCCTTGGATTGTCAGTGGTTTTAGAACATGTCAGACATCCCTCTTTGGTACGATGGAAAACCACAAATATTTATGAAGATATTAATGTTTGAAAACATATATTAATATTTTTTATATGGATTTCATTAATGGAGTGGATAATGGTTAAATTCATTATGGTATTGTGGTTGAGTTACTTTATTAGCCTTAGTTTTTTTTAATATTGTGGTTTTGGGTTTTTGTTTTCTTGTCTCTTCTTCTAGTTGTATTTCATATTGAGATACCAATTATCCATAAAATATTTTTATTATGTTGCACCCTCTTTAATTCAACATCTATTGTGTGTGATATTAATGATATGTCCAATTAAGCTTATCTTGGATGAGGGTGTTGGTTCAAATCATGAAAAAATTTAATATTATTAAACCAACCTTATAATGATTCCTATATTCAAAATTATATATTAGATATGACCATGTGATAATATCATGTGTGATGGGAGGAAATCTATGTTACACCCTCCTCGTGGTCTCTTCATTTGATATCACAAGATACTTTTTAGTATCGGGGAAAACTATTCATCAATCATGGAATGCATTAGGTTTTGAAAAAATACTGGAGTTCTAGTGTGCATACAATTATCCAACATGGATACATGATTGTTTTTTATTTATTTTCTTTTTTTTAGAACATGAATTAATATATATATATATATATGTATATACAGACTTGTCCTTATGATATATTGTTGGTGTCCAACAAGCTTTTTATAATCACACCATATCCAAGCACCCCAATTTTTGTGCAAACTCTATTATCCTATATTTATGAATGTGGATCACCCCTATAAAAGGTGTTTGAGAATTTGGATCAATGTATTGAATAGGGTGATACCATGAAATACATTATGATCACATTATCATGTGTCCCCTGTATTAATTATTTTTATTACCACATTTATTGATCTATGAAGTGTGATGGTAATCTTTTGACTACTGATGCATGAAATACATTAGATCATTAATTATTATATATGATTCCAATTATAAGGTTGACTAAATGTTGTGATTTTATATTTTTAACTTATTGATTTTTACCATTTCCATTTTTATTTTCATTGGATGAGTCATCATTAAAGGAATATTTTCCCCATCTTATGTTATTAGAAATTGTCACAGGTCGGAAAAATCTTCGGTATGGGGAGGCAGACATGATACTATGTTCCAATAAAGTTTTAACTTTGTAACATGCATGAGGTAATTATAAAAAAATCATTTGAGAATTTTTGTTTCTTGATTTATTACATGGATTTGGATAGACTAGAGATATGGGTGGTTTATAATTTCATTAGAATATATGATTGTTTTTTACTAGAAACTCTATAATGGAATCATGTGTTTAATTGGATGTTGGACAGATTTTTTTTTCTTAGAGTCATGTTTAATTAGTTTTAATAAAAAATTATTATAATGATTTTTTATATATATTTTTTCCTATTCCATATTTTGTAAAAAGGGTGTGAGATTATTAATAATGTAACCATGTGGTCTCACATGTCATATGACTTCTTTTTTGTTTTTGTAAAATTTATAAAAAGGAAGAATTAATTAATTATATTTAAATAAAAATATATTGAGTGTTTTATTAAATAAATTATTGGTGGCAAATAATTATGTAAACACTAAGATTTTATATATCTTCAATAATGATATATCAATTTTGTTCTAGGTTTTATAATGTATGTTAGCATTGAACATGTTTAAGTAAGCTATATTTTTCTAGTAACCCCATGTAAGTCCCTAAATGCATATATCATGGGGTTTATAGTGGTGTATGTTTATTGTGTTGGTCATTTATTAATCATATACAAGATTAAATTTTGTTAATATTAAAACTTCTATGATGTGTTATTGAATTTTTGTTATATAAATTCAAAATAAAATCACAACAAAAAAATCCCACACATTCACTCTTGTATAGATATGATGATTAAACCCAATTTTTGTATCACTTCTATTATACCACTAGTAGGACTGGAGACAGAATCCATACATCCTCTAATAGTTTTCCATGTGTCTCTAGAATAATACCTACTTCATATATAATTTTTTTTAATAAGTGTCGATTGGAGGTGGAGTAGTACCACATGGAGGGAATACTATGGTGGAATTAACATGGGACAATAAAATTATCCATCCTTTATACTTCCATGGAATGAGTGGTCATTAATATATTGAGTAATTTATTAAGATTAAAATGTAATTTCTTTAACTATTTAATATATCTTATGTGTGGAGGGTGATGCTAGAATTTTTTATGAATAAAGGACCTTCCATGAGGAAATTATCGGTGATGTTAAAAGACTTTAGGGATATATGGATTATCATGTGGCTATTTTAAAAAAAATATCAAGTTATTTTTCAATAATATATTATATCACTCATTTCTCTATGAATATTTATTTTTATCATTTCTCTAGTATCTATGAGTATCATAAGTACGATAGTTTTGAGATTATAAATTAGTTATATCTGAGGTGACTAGTGAGGATGTTCAACCTGATTCTATATTCTAAAATAGTCGATAGGTATTTTACTTTAAAGGGGATATAAGTGGGGGACAGAGAAACAGTCACATTGTCCCTCTTTTTATACTAGGTGAGGTATTCCTGGTGGTGTTTGTACTAAATATTTTTATTCATAAATGGGAAGAGCTGGTAATTTTTGAAAAGGAAGCTAGAGGATGTCATTCCATATAGGAGGGGTATTACTTCCTCCATCATACGATGCTACAATTTTATATTAAGAGTTTGGTAGGTCCGTCCATTTATAAATTCCATTCAATAACTCATTGAGGGAGTTTCATTTTTTTAAAAGATGATTCTCCAATAATTTTTTTTTTGAGGATTACTTATAATAACATTGTTCATGGCTCAAGAAATACATGTTCGTCTCTATCTTGGTATGGGTGAACTCAATAAAAATATATTAGAGCATCATTTTGGAGTTAATGATATGTTTTTGGTTGAGAATCCCATAAGAATAAGAAAAAAACACCCACCTGATCACTCCTTGGGCTAATTAGTGCTTTTAGGGTTTGGGTATTGAATATGATATAGTAGGATATTTATAGATGTTCCAGTTCATGATATTGGGGAATTGAGTCCTTATTCCATTAAAGGTATGGTTCAAGAAAATTATATTTCATATCCTGCTTAGATAAAAATAAATTAATATCAATGCTTTTAAAGTCCATGTATTTTTATGGATTGGAAACTAACATGAGGTATTCATTTAGAATTATTCAACTTTATAAAACATTTTGAATAATTTTTTCATGTGTTTGAAAAAATAAATGTTGATTTATATTAGATATCGAATATGATAGCCTATGGGATTTCATCATATTGTATATTACTAGAATTGATTTTATCTTTTTCTTAAATTTCATTATGGTTCATCATGATCAAAATTATTATTATCGAAATTATGTTCCATTCCCTTCCATTATATTTTTGGAGTTTCTATATATGGCTGATAGGGTTCTCCTTATGGTTAGATCTAGAACTAACCATATACCATTAGATGACACTATATAGTATATGGAAAGGATAATCTATGTATCCTAGATAAAATAATTTAAACTAAAATTACCACTGGTAGTAGACAAATATTTATATATATTCCATATTGATTTCTCAAGCTTACCTACAGAGATTGAGATAGAGAGATATCATGTATTTGAATGATATAATGTTAGGTTTCAAGCCCATATTTATAACATCATATCTTATGGGATAATCAATATTAAGAATTATAAAGGTTCACCTCGTGGATATTTGGGTGAAGTGTTTTATACACCATTGTACCTATCCCTAGAGTGTTCCATTTTGTTAATAAGAAAACATATTTATGATTTAGACAATGTAATGATTATTGGATTCTTAACAATACTATTATGAATAATATGTATCCATTAGTATGGATGAATATTTCTTTTGACAAGTTGAGGGAAATCAATGGTTTTCTATGACTGATCTATGATTATTCCATCAACAATGGTGATTTAATATGGAATATATAAAAATATAACGTTCTTTAGAAGTTATGGACTCTATGAGTTTCTTATCATTACGTTTAGGTTCATTATTATCTCAATTTTGTTACTGGATCACATGAATTGTATTTTTTTCCATACATAAGAAAACATTTCTTAGTGTAAGTTGAGGATATTTTGTTTTATTCTCAATATTTGGATCCCCATATAGATAACCATGAGAATGAATTGAGTATTATTTGGGAATAATGTCCTTATACAAAACCAATGATGTGTCACTTCTTTAAAATGGATGTGTAATTTCTTAAGCTTGTTTTATATAATGAGGTGATTTCCATTGATATATAGAAACATGAGATTGGGACATCTTGCACAAAAACCATGTATGTGTTTCAAATTATGGGGTTTGTTAGCATTTATTTTTACTATAAATGTTTCATTAATGTTTTCCCATGGTATAAAACACCAATTAAGGGCTTTAATAAATGGGGGAAAATTTTAGTAGTCCAATTATTTTATAAATATATTTTATTAATTAGAATGGATGACTTAATATTATAAAATTTAAAATTTATCGTACATAGGAAAGGGTTTTATTGTGTATTCTAATATCTAATAAGTCATCTTGGAAGTTGAATTGAAATAAGATAAGTAGGTGATCACTTACAGGTCTCATCAATTGTAACCTATCTTGTAGAACTACCCCACATAGACTAAATAATTAACCATTAATGTCAGTGACCTGTTATATTGATGCCATTATCTCATTTCAGGGAGGTTTTTTAAAGTCATAGCCCTCAGGATCATGTGATAAAAATTTTCCTATTAAGAATTTATATTTTAGTGAAGTCATTTGGTGGATTAACTTCATATTTTTTAATTTATGATGACTTATTCCCCAATTAATTGAAATGTCGGGTCAGAATCACAAATCATTAAAGCTCTAGAGGTGGTGGACTAGAAATTTTATAAGGAGTATAAGTTGATAATATTGTTCATAAAATACTATCTAAAAAGGATTTATGTGTAGGAGGTTGAAAATAATTATCTTTTTTGTGTTACATCAATACTAATGAAAATAAATAAATACATTAATGATTTTAATTTAGATTTTTCATTTATAACGTATAGGATTTTTTTTATGGAATCTCTACTAGGGATTACCCAAGATGATGATGGGGTAATTTATATCCATTTTAGGGTGGTTATCCTTATATATATAATGGAGGAGTTTATATGGAAATCAAATTAATATATATGCAATTTTCACTATAAGATTATGAAGATGGACATGATATTCGGCCCCAGTTCATGAGACATTTTATGAGGAGGTACATCACATTTTTTATGGAACCTATCTCACTTACTAGTGGGTGATGTCAAAGAACTATATTCTATAATAATTTCATATACCAATCTTAATTCCTCTATTAATGTGGGATGAGGTGACCCTGGAATTCATCATAGTTCCTCTAAGGATTCTGAGAGACCGTGATATGTTATGAGTTATAGTTAAATGGTAGAACAATGTCTCATTTAGCTCATTTGAGAGATCATGTTGGTGGAATTGTTTTAAATGATATGAATTTGTGAAACAATATATCTGCATTTTATACCAATGTTTTTTTTATGAGTTCAATATCATATTTTTATAATTAATTTTTCATTGGGTTTTAGAAATTTAGAGGGGATCAGTTGAGGTTGAGTTCAACCTACCCCCTAAAATTTATGAACACTCTAAAAATAAAATTCACTTACTTGATGAAATTATTAAATATTTTGTGTAATAGTATTTCAAATTTTGGTGTTAAAATATTGAATTAGTTTTTTTATGGTAGCTATTGTCAGTCATCAATCAAGATTCCACTCTATGAGGCCTTTTATGGTTTATCATGTCATGCACCACAAGACAAGATTAATTTGGTAGATTCATTGATCATTTGGCTAATATTTTTAATATAGACCTATAAAAACATACAAAATTTACTCAATGGTACCTTGAGGAAGAAGAATGATTTAAAAAATATTAAATACTAAACTAATGTAAAAAAATGATTCGGTGTTGTAAAATAACAAAGACTAATTTTAATGACTATACTATATGTATAGTAACTCTGTGATCTTAATAGAAACCACATGGTCTATATAGTCTCTATAAGAAAAAAAACGTCTTCTTCATAGGAACTTCAATCCTCCAATGTGATATAGAAATATAAATTTTAAAAATTATTCAAATCTCTTATAAGAAACTAAGGAATTTTTTTTGGGTCCCACAATAAGCCTCATATGTGTTAGAAAACTGGAGATCTATAAGATACGATGAATATCCTATTTGGAAGACACGAAATACATTCTAGGATCACCATAGAACTACAACTTAATGGGGAAGTACAAATTCAAGGACCACTATAGGGTTCCCTTGTGAGAAAAAAATCATTTGTGGCCCTATAGAGAGGTTAATATTTGATCACATATACACTTTACTACCACCTATATCTGGAAAGTGGATAGTTTATTCTACCAATAAATACATGGAACCCTCCTCATAATAGGTATTAGGGGATGAACACTATGTATAGGAGATCAATTAATTGGAATATATTATGTGTTGAATGAGAATATTTTTTGAAACGCTATAGGTAATTTTAATTGAAAAAACCAAAATTTAAAAGTGTGAAAGAATTGAGAAGAATTTTATTTCCAAAAAACATATACGACAAATCTCCTTCATGAGATCCACTTAACAAAGGAACCTAATTAAATCAGCACACTAAGCACTGTTTCATGTTAAATTATTTATAGATAACCCTTTGAATCTCTCCTCATATGACCTTTCATCCCCTTCATGTAGAAATTAATCACTATTTGAATGGATCCCAAACTATACAAATTAAGTTTACTTTAAATGTACATATTATCCTATTATCAATGGATTCCACTCACATAAAATATTAATCCTATATAACCACATAAATAACCATCCAAATGATGTTAAAATGGACCCCCTTATGCCATATCCCACATCTTTGTAATATACTTATTGAATCAATTCAAAAAACCTAATAGACTATAATGGATTCCTCCTAGGATTGATACCTGAAAAAAGGAAATGATATTTACATCTAACCGAATCATTGAATAAATATCATTAGGGAACAAATACCGATATTCACCCCATAAAACATGTATTCCCTTGATAAATGGTGTCTCTCAAGTAGTATTCCTAAACCAGTAGGGTTCCCAAGGTATTTATAATCAAGTGGTTCCTTGATAAGAATAATTATAACCAAGAGGGAAATAAAAAATTCTTCCATAGATTATATAGTTCTATGTTATTGACCCATTTCTATGCCTGATAGTCATTGGCACTTTGTGGATACCATATTCAAATCTATTATTCACGAGAATTAGGACTCCTTCATAGGTATATGCCACCACTGCGTTCCTGATGATTATTTCATAAAATTGAAATGTCAATGAATAGTGATATACACATATATGGGTAGTATTTATTCATTCATAATCCCCACATATGATCTCCAAGTTCCCAAGAAGCATTTTAGTCCACTACCCAATGTCTATTCTCTAGGCAATCATTCCCTGATTAGTGATATCATTATGATAATTCATTAACGGGTAGTATCAGGGAATCCAACTGAATAAGAACCATCCAATCATCCATTATCACAAATTTATTACTCATAACTACATAACCCATGATTTTAAACTATATTATGTGACCCTACTTCAAGAAAATACATTCTGAATCTAAAACGCTATCATCATTGATTCATGATACCATGATTTCATTGATATCTAAACTCAACATCAAAATCAATATATTCAATGGGATATAATAGTAATTATATCATCAACCACCCACTCTAAAACCTATATTCACTCTAGATACTACTATATCATCCAATGTAGGGTTGTATTCCCTATGAGTTAATTGGTGAGAAATATCCCCGTAGAAAAACCAACCACATATCCCTTGGTTCTATACACACTATGAAATAAACACATCTGAATTAGGTTATATTCAACTTATAGTTAACTATAATGTGATGCTTATGCAAAAATCCCAAAACTGGTCCTTACTTGGATCCTTTCACCAAAAAGTGGATTCTTTAAGAATTTATACTCATTGGGAGTGCTCATGGTTGAACAAACATAAAATGAACTTCTATTTCCTTTGTCACACAACAATGAAATTTATGACATGTCCCCATTAAGATTCATAAAACTACATGGGATAGTATTTCCTTTATAATGAATTATATGTACCCCTCATAAGAGACCCATCCAAAAATCAGAAACACCTACCACATTACATGATATGGAAAACACCATATTTCCCCATAATATGACTTTAAAACAAAACATCACTAATTAATGAGAGGATTATAGAGAACCCATGATATATTCAGATGGTATAATTTTTAGGTAATTCCATATCTATAGAGAAGTTCATATTTACGGAGAACAAGTAATATGTAACAACAATCTGCATAGAATCACACAAACATCCAATAGATAACATAGGAGAATCTAGTATCATTTATGCATTTAGGAAGGATCCCCAAAAATTAATTAAATCGGAAAATGAGTTTAATAGTAAGAAATAATGTCCCTTATAAAAAGGTTGGGATAACTCCAACCTCTATCATCAATGCGAATTCTAAAACATTATTATAAATAAACCCCAGTTACAATCAGCCCTTGGAAAGTTGGCCCTCCATGACATACTTATAAAACCACTATGAATGAGTAATTTCTTATAGTTTTTATTGTACAATAAAATTGGTTATCCCAAAATAAATCAATTAGCTACGTGAATGATTGGTTGGGAATGTCTTATTGATGATATATAAATTCCATTATTTATTAATTGTATTTATTGAACATTATATTAAATTTATGATAAGATAACCCATTAATTCTAATCATTGAAGTTGTAAAATATTCAAATGTATTCCACAACATTGAAATGAGTTTTGGACTCAACTACAGAAAGGAATATGTCACCAACTAATAATTTATAAGACAATGTGACCAAACCAGTTTTCTAGGAGTTCCATCTAAATGGTATTATGCTGACTATGAAGGATGTTTGTGAACCCAAAGGTCATGAATCAATATAAATTTTCAACAATATAGGGATTTGTGAGAGAGTGTAAGGAAACTTTGACCACCTAATATGGTTTCGGGATCCTCTCCTAAGCAAATCGTAATATAAACAACCCATAGTTTCGGGAGTTAGATAATTAAGATGACTAAAACCTTATATCTTATCAAGAGATTTCAATGGACAATCATGCCAACTCTCGTCAGAAAAAGTACAATCTGTCATCAACTCCTCAAATACCTACAGATAATACGTACTATGATGTCTTTACATTGGTTGTCTAAACCTAGAAACAGAGGATTTCATTCCTAGGGTGAGAAATCACCAAACATAGAGATTGGTTCTATATATAAATTTTTGTAAAAGATATATACATGCATACCTTAGTGGAATCTTGAAAAAGGATATATATTCATATTTATTCTTAGTGGGTCTTCAACATACAATAAAAACACCCAGGCAATTGTTTTTTGTATCCTAATATTTAGTTCTGGGAATGCATTTTTTTCTACTCCCACCCATCAATCCTAGTCATGTACATCTGGCATATTAGGAATGGAATACATTCATATTCTATTAGCAACCAAGTGTAATATCATATTCTTTATCTTATATACATAGACCATGGGAATAAATATATTGTAATGAAGGATATGAGTAGAAACATATCCACACAACCATCAATGATGGGGCCTATATTATCTTTACTATTATAAAATATCTGAATAAAATCATAGTAGGGATCATGTTGTGGGTTTATATCCTATCACATACCTTGAATAATTTTCAGCAAAAAAGACTACCATTTCCATATCATATGGTTCAATAGGAGGATGTGAAATATTCCCACCCCCATCACCAGTTCAATTCACCAGTATACATCAAGAAATGGTTTGAAGTAGGTGCATAGTATCACTCCCATTCAGGAAGAATATCATCACATATTATTCAATAATGAAGAATAGGAATGGTTATAACTTCTCATACTGAATGAAATGCATCGGCATATTATATTAGTCAGAAAAGGGTATCCAATATTAATTATAATCCTAGAAAATACCATCTATATAATATGACGGAACGATGGGAGTCACCTAGAATGGATCTCTCCTATAATGGCCATTGTGCACAATTAATGACCTTAACATGACAATACTGAACATCCTAGATTATACCAAGCTGAGGGAAGCACATAATCCAATATTAGAATCATATCCCTTCACTAATATAATATTTTTTTTATCCATGGACTTAAAAATCTGTCAATAGTGTTACAAAATTTTGTAAATTGTTCATCATAAAGAGGAAGAAACTAAAACTATGATGCTACTCCTAATAATATTACCATCAAATTCTTTAGAGTTCCTCCATAGAATATATTGGAATATTATCCAACTCATAAAAATATCAATATTTAATAGATGAAATTTTCTCATATATAGTGAAATTAAAATCCTCCACACATCTAGAAGGTCAATCTACTAGAAGGTCCCCCCTTGATAGTAAATCAAGTAGTGGCCTTCATAATGTTACCCCATGTGGAATCCATATAGACAACCATGATGTTTATCCTTAAGGTATATGTGGAGAAAACTCCAAACAACTAAAAATCATGCCATTATGATATTCATGACTCTTATGGAAAAAATAAATATGTCTATAGAGGTACTCCCCATGGAATTCATTGTAATGGTCCTCCCTTTAAGGATATATCATTTCAATTGGAAGTTACTCCAATTGACTAAACTAACTTGTAAAGGCTATCATATAGAGAGAAACTTGAGAAATTGAGTCCTTCTATATCAAGAATATCATCTATAATGAGTGATACTTCTTGTCAACTGAATGATATTTCTAGAGAAGGGTCATAATCTATACATTGTTCAGATCATTTCACATCTTATATTGTGAATAATACTATTGTAATCCAAACTCTATTTTATAAATCACATGGTATGTGACCACCAAGGTCATACCAAGTACTATAAGATCTCTCATACAACGATGGGAATATCATGATCGCTAGGAAAGAACTAATCGATTATAATATTTTGATAACATTCCATCATTTATCCATATGAAAGTATAATGTTCCTATGATTTTATATGGGGAATTAATTCATTTCTTTTTTTATGAATCATTAGATGACTCATCCCATTGAAAGTTGAAGTATTTTTCTTATAAAGAATACAAAATTTACTCCAAGAAAAACTAATAACTCTTAATCAAATTGATTTGGCTACACATTTATCTACAGTGTTCCCAATAAATGGGATATATTATAGTTACCCATAACATAAATGCCTCATTAATTCAAAAAATCTCCTCCAAATAATTAATAAACCATCTTATAATGTAACCATAAATGGGGGGGGGGTGAATATGGAGCACCCCATTTTCCCCACATCTATGATAGAAGTTTCATCTAAAAATAATTAAATGCAATTTTGTTTTCCCAAATAAATGTTTCAGCCTCACGTTATGAATTTGTTAATTAGTCTATATAGATGGATCAAAAAAATTACAAATCTCAGAAATAGAGAAAAATATTGGATCATGTCGTTAAGAGGTCCATAGATCAATACTCCAAAAATGTTTAATACTAATATCTATTGAGAAAATTGAAACTAATGATTACAGTAGTTCCAACAGTGGAGAATATATCATTTTTTAAGAATACAATATATCCATCTTTTTCATGGGATAAATCCTTCCAAATAAAAAGTGAAACAATAGTACAAACCATATCAGAAGTATAGTGTCAGTCAATCAACAAGGTATGGGGGAATTTTTACCAAAATCTCCACCCAATTGTTCATAAAATCCCCAACAGGTCCAATAGTTCATGGTAGTATAACAAAAACTACCGCATCCTATAATATAGGATGAATTTATAACATAACATCATCCTCTAAGATAAAATTTTTTATTTTCAATATTTTGTATGTTGGATGAAGAATTACTTCATAAATCCTCATAATACATCATCCATCTATTTATATAGGGACATTCAAAATAATTATTGAGGTTGATTCCCTAAAGAATCCCTATAAACATAAATTCAAAGTAATTGTTAGGGATATGAAGTGAAGAGTAATTAGATCCACAAGTAGAAATATACTACCAAGAAAGGAAATAATAGTGTTGATTATAATTTTCCAAATGGAAAATACTAAGAAAATATACATCACCATTACATTTCAACGAAAACATGATTCACATGGTGTATTAAAATTCAATGAAATTCATCGCTATTTTCCATACAAATGAGTAAGAGTGAAATTCTAGTACATAAGATTTGATGAGGAATCCCACATATAACATATGGTATGTCAAGAGCAGTCCTAGAGGGGAATGTGTTGTGGTTATCCCATTAATGCCTCCAATATTCTAAGGGATAGTGACTAGCACCCCGTAGGAATATCCTAATAATGGGCGGCATTTTACTATGTACTTGTACACACAGAGTCATTTCAAAGCCCAAAAATGATGAAATGAAAACTCTAATTAAAAAACATGCATTATAATAAGATACCAACAACAGAGTATGATAGTAGAAAACTAGAAAGTAAACCGGGCCAGAATATAAGCCAACCAAAATAAAGAGTTTGTTAAAGTGAAAACAAAAGATCATTAAACTCATCCGTAAAAATAATACTTGAAGGGTATGTATAGGGATAGTTGTCTAAAGCCTTAAAACCACACATCTTCTGTCAAGTATCTCTAAGCACCACCTAGTCTTGGTCCACCTTGGACTTTGTCAAAGCATCGATTGTCAGCACAAGATAGGACATGTGTGGGAAAATACCATGTAGGGGTGACTAAAACAATACTTAGTAGGACACCCCGAAACACCAATGGAATACCAATAAAAAATACATGAAGTATATGAAAATGTAATACATAAAGTATAAAATGAATAAATATATGAATTATACCACAAATAAACTAGTGAAATATAACATGAAGAAATACATGTAGTATAACATAATGAAATAAAGAATGTATAACAATAAAAATATGCCTTGTTAGGTAACATAGGTATTGGTCTATAGAATGAAATATATGATTGTATGGCTTAATCCAAAATACAACCTGTACGGAGAAGACATTTAGGCTCAATGAGAGATGTAGTCCTGATAAGACACATTGTATCAGTAACATACATAGTATAAGTCAGACAAGTAGTCTTGGTAAGAAATGTAGTCTCGGTGAGTCACATATTCTTAAAAAGTCATGTTGTCTTAGTAATTCACATAGTCTCAAGTCTCACAGTCTCAAAGTCAAATCCCCCCATAAGATTCCAATCATTGTGCACTAATTCAGGGAGAACCTAGTCCTCATGACATTATGTCGAATACACACTTCCAAAGAAACTCACATAGATTATCTAAAAATGGACTTCTCCTTTTATGGTTACTAGCACAAACAAATGCATCATCACATGAAAAAATGTATTGAATGTAATGGATTTTATCATAAATTGGTCTATCGGGGGTCTGACCTAACCCGCTGGACCAAGCCCTGCCCGATCTGGTCCATTGTGGCCCACTGGGCCTCCTGGAGTGGCCTAGCTCCCTTCAAATGGCTCGCTCCATGAACTGTATTATACACAAAATGTGGCCATGTGACGACCTGTCCCCCGGGGCCCATTCCATGACTACCCCAATCCCGTATTCCATAGGTCGGGGGAAGGAAACTAGCACTGAAAGGTGTATTCCCTAAAAACCAAGAAGTCATTACATTTATAACCTGTAAACACACGCAATCAAGCACATAGTAAGATGCGAACAGAAGTAAATTGTATTGTAAAAAATAATGTGTACATTAAGAAAAAGGGACCAGAATACAAGCCTAACTAGAATAGACCAGAAAAATAAAAATTACAAGTAAACTGAAACTACTCCTGTGAACAACCTCCAAGGACCCTACCTGAAGGGTAGGTACGGCTGTAGAACAGTCGTCTGTGCGGTTTTCCTCATCTAATGTCCACCTCTGAGCAACCTCTAGTCCTAGTACTCTCTTCCTCAGTTACCGATGTTCAACATCTGCACCAAACACAACAAGGTGCGGTCATATCCCGTGTAGGTGTGAGTATAACTATACCTAGTAGGGACCCCGAGATCCTGGAATGTCTCAAAAAACCCACAAAGGATAAACCATAAAGAATGAAAACATCTGACAACCCTACTTAGGTATATGCCCATACAGATAAATAAGTTATCAAGTATACCCTTCTCATTCATAAGGAAACATAACACCCAACTCTTAGCCAATGTACAATGGTTCCACGTAGGATATAACAACACAAAGGTAACACCCCAAGGTTAAGTACCACAAAGGTAACACCACACAGAAGAATACTGTGAATGTATAACCACGAAAGTAAGTACTACAAAGGTACGCCACACAAAAGAATACCCCAAAGGTATTACCATGAAGTTAAGGACACATCTCACACCAAGTATAACATAGGTATGGTAGCGAAGATGATTAGATGTAACTACTGAATCATCTTACTCAGTTAATAGGCATACCCACATAAGATCCTAAATCTTCAGACACACGAAGGATCCTAAATCATGAGACCCACATAGGATATTAGTATAGCAGACCCATATAGGATCCTTGATTATTTTCATGTGGATTATTAGAGCATATCCATGTGGGATACTAGAACACCGACCCACGTAGGATCCCATAGAACATACCCACAAAAGATCCCAATGGACATACCCACATTGGATCCCGTTCTCATGTTACGGCAAGCCACAGGGTTCCCGCACTGAGCTCGCTTGACTCTGGGAGGGTCCTCTCCTCAATCCACAGGTCAATACTCCAACTTCCATGAAGTACCACGAATAAGTATCCCAAAGGACCAACATGTAATAGGTTTCTCAATGCAATAGATGGTTTGTCAATCAGACGCCCGGTCTGTATGTTATTGGCCTTTTAGTCCCAATGGCCTAATTGGATTCATGTTTGATCCTACCTAGATGTACACTAAATATATCTAAAACTCACGTGGGGAATACCATAAGGACCACCTTGATCCATGGTTTCTGGAACCGTAGACGGTTTGTCAAATGGTTGCTCGTAGCTCACGTTATGGCCAAAAGTGTGAAACGGGGTCGAAGCTGGTCTGAGTCTAGTCCGACCTGGTCGGACCAACCTGGCCCCACCTAGCCTGGGCCAACCCAGGTCCACGGGGTCTAGCCTAGCTTACTGGGTCTGGCATGGCCTTCCGGCGTAGCCCAGCCCACTTGGTGGGCTGTTGACCCAAGGCTGGGTGGCCCCGCGGTGGGGTCTTCCCTAGAAGCCGCCTAAGGGGGACACACCCCTTGGGTTCCCGAATAGTTGGGATGTTCAGGTTGGGTAGATGATCGGCCGGTGCCACGTCGAACCGGTAGCAGGCACACAGGACCCCGGGTCGCGCTCGGCTCCCAGGCTGGCCGGACGACCAGCCCTCCTCTGATGTCCAATCACACACCGCAACACCAGTAGCGGCCAGCAGTGAGTTGGCTGCCCTCCCTTCTCCACTGCGGCCTTTTTCCGTCGGCCCTGCTCACCCAGTGGCGCAGACACACACTGCCACCCCCTTCGTGCATGTGGCTGTGCGCCGGACACGCCACCACCATCTTCGTGGCCGACCGGAGTGCCGACCGATGCTCTCGAACCCCACTGGTATCGGTCACCGGCATGGGTTGCTGGGGACATTCCTTGGGTCACTCAGCGCGCCCCGATTGCCCGTTCTTCTATTTCTAAGGCTACTGCATTCTTCACGGGTTATCGCCATCGATTCGAGACAATTATAAATAACAAAGGCTACGGAGTGGTCGGGCCATGTTTGTTTGGCACACACTCTCTACGTTAGAATGACATCAATCATCATAGATGTTCTTAACTCAAGAAGAATGTATAAAATGGGGTTAGGGGTATAAAAAACAACAATTCCTACCTCGATTTCTCATTGGAGGTGTTGTGAGATAAAGTCGGTGATGGCGATGAAGGTGCCACCGATTGTCGGTTCTGCAACATGATTCCAAAATCAGGCTCGTGTGTCGTCTTCATTCTTGCTTCTGAAGTATGTTCTTCATTGGAGAGGGCGTTCTTCATTGGAGAAATTTTCTTCTTCTAAGCTAGGATTCCTCTATCAAGATACTCCACCAAGATCCCTATCTAGGAGATGAAGAGCCTCCCCATTAATTGATAGGTTTAATGAATTCATTTAATGATGTCATTAGATGTTGGGGATTTGGCACAAATAACCATAGAGAGTTGAATGTTTTTCCCACATTAAGAGGGGTTCAGGTGGTCCCCACCACCATAATTCAAAAAATAATGATTCAAAAGAAAAAAAAAATGTTAATTTATTTTATTCACTACCATGAAAATCACAAAAACTAACTTTCACCCCCGACCTACTGAGGTCGAGTTGAAGGTCTCCTTAAGTGAATACTAGCGTTGTGAGCATTACCGTGTCCTAGAATTTCAATTCTGAGCACCGGTTCAAGAGTTACAAAAACCCGCTCACACGTTTACTAAACGTACCCGAAAAAATGTTCTAAAATTCATCCTAGGAACATCATTCCTCAGAATCATGTGTAATCAATTTTCACGGTCTCATAATATTTCCATATAATTAAAAAATTACATCGAATATCCGGGTAATTATATTCTCCCCACCTCATGTCTTTGCATCCCCAAAGGCCTCGTCACAAAAACTAGGAACATGGGTGGGTGTACTGAGAATGAATTTCAGCCTCCCACTCCCCTGTGCTCTCCTGGAGGTTCATGTGCTGGAAACATACACACACCAAAGGTATCGATCACCCATGATGGAGTCTCTTCTATTGATCCTCAATCTCCACTGGATCCTCCGAAAAAGTCACCCCACCATCGATGTCTAGCTCACCCCAGTCAATGATGTGTGAAGGGTCTTGCACGTATCTCCTCATCTTGGATACATGAAAAATGTCGTGCACTCGGTGTAGTTGAGGTGGAAGAGCTAAGAGGTAATCCACGTCGCCAACTTTTCTGAGGACCTAAAAGGGTCTAATGAACCTCAGAGATAACTTGCTGCCCCCGCCAAATCTCTGCTAACCTCGTCGGGGTAAGACCAATTGAAAGACGTGGTCACCATCCCCGAACTCTAGATGTCTATGTATCCTATCACCATAAGACTTATGCCTACTGTGTGCAGTCTTCATCCACACCTGGATGATATACACCTTCTCTGTGGTAGCTCGTACCATCTTTGGTCTCTTATGTGTTGACTCCCCAGGGTCAGTCCAACACAAAGGCAATCTACATGGTCAGTTGTACAGAGCCTCGAAAGGTGTCGTCCCAATCATGGAGTGATAGCTGTTTTTGTATGGTAACTCAACCAAGGGTAAGTGATCCTCCAAACTACGACTAATGTTAAGGACGCAAGCACGCAACATTTCCTCGAGGTTCTGAATAGTCTGCTCAGTCTGGCTATCTGTTTGAGGATGGAAGGTGGTGCTCAAATGATGTTGTATCCCGAAAGCCTCATGCTACCCCTTCCATAGGGAGGAAGTGAAATGTACAGCATTATCAGAGACCATCATCGAAGGTACACCATGTATCCACACAATATCCTCCACCTAGAGGCGTCCCATGATCTCTACTAAACCATGCTCTCTGATTTGTAGGAAGATGGTTGACATGGTGAGTCGGTCGACGATCACCCAGATGGAATCATGACCACTATATTTACGTGGAATTATTGTAATGAAGTTCATGGATATCTCGTCCCACTTCCACTCTAGGACCTCTAAAGGATGAACTAAGCCAGATGGTGCCTAATGCTCTACCTTCACTTTCTGAAAAGTGAGGCTCTGAGAGAAAAATTCTACTACTTCTTTCTTCATTCCTGGCGACTAGTGCTGTCGTCGGAAGTCCTGGTATATCTTCTCCACTCCTGGATGTACCGATAAAGGGGATGTGTGGAACTCTCCCACCACTTCCTCCAGAAGAGACACTTATACCATGTTACGTCCTCTATAAAGGATAAAGTGCTCCCCACCTTCATAAAATCCACCAGGTGCTTGTCCAATGGATATACGAGCACATCGTGCCTCGCAGTCATTGTGCCCATGCTACACCTCCATAACTTTCTGATTGAGTGGGGGAGTGACTGTATTAAATTGAAGAATAACTACTCCATCTCGATCCACAAAGGATATCTATAAGGCGGCCAGCTGCTCTGTCACCTAACCTAGCAGTTGTATTCCAGATCTATGGTTGAGTGCGTCTGCTACAACATTCCTCATCCCATGAGTATAGACTATCTTGAAGTCATAGTCTTGGAGGAACTCAAACAAATGTCATTGTCTCAGGTTCAAGTCCTTCCAGGATAAGATATACCTAAGACATTGGTGATCAGAGTTGACCATAAAATGCTTTCCCAGCAGATAGTGTCGCCACATATTCAATGCGAAGTCAACTTCTACTAACTCATGGTCATGGGTAGAGTAGTTCTTCTCATTATGTATCAGCTATCGAGAACCATATGAGATAACTGATATCTCCTGCATGAGGAAAAATCTAATCCTGGTCCCAAATGCATCGCATTAGACTACCTACCCAATTCCCTCCTCCAGAAGCCTCAAGATGGGGGTACTAGTCAGCCTCTGCCTCAGCTCATGAAAACACCGCTGGCATCTCTCTGACCACATGAACGGTTTCCATTTCATCGTCAATGCTGATAAAGGTGCTACAACTCTAGATAAATCTTGCACAAATCATTGATAGTATACAGCCAAATCTAGGAAACTTCGTACCTCAATCACACTCCCAGGTGGCTCCTAATTATGCACCACCTAAATCTTCACTGGATCCACCATAACTCCATCCTCCAAGATGACATGTCCTAGAAAGTGAACCTATTGGATCTAGAACAGTCACTTCGAGGGACTACCATAAAGTTGGCGCTCTCGGAGTGTGTCTAGAACTACTTGAAAATGATAGGAATGCTCCTCCTCAGTAGCCAAGTATATCAGAATGTCATTAATGAGGACTACTACAAAGTGATCAAGGTTTAGATGAAAGATCATGTTTATGGGTCCAATGAACACCGCTAAAGCATTGGTCACACCGAATGTAATAACCAATAACTCTTACTGGCTGAAACAACATCTGAAATTCCTCTTCTGCACAACATCGTCTCATATTCTGAGCTGGGGATAGCCTGACCTGCGGTCTGTCATCAAGAATCATCGTGATCCCTTCAGCTGATCTAAGATGTCTTTAATCCCCGGTAGTGGGTACTTTTTGTTCACAGTAACCGGGTTTTGGTGCCGGTTGTCAAAAAAAAATCCTCATGCTCCCATCCGCGTTCATGGAAAACAAACTCATGGATGCCCAAGGAGAAACACTAGACCAGATTAACCCTTTCTTCTGTAAGGCCTCTAGTTGTACCCATATCTCATGAAGCTTCGCAGGAGCCATCTGATACGCTGGTGTATATATTGGTGTCATCCTGGGGTACAAGTCAATGTAAAAGTCCACCTCTCTGCGAGGAGGTAGACACAAAACATCATCAGAGAAGAAATCTGTATAATGTTCCACCACTATAGGATAGCAAAGACTCTCCACATCAACCGCTCCGAGGGTAAGGCTATCCAACTGATGAGTTATCGGTTGCACTCTCTGCCGGGTAAGTCCATCATGTGTTGCAAAGGCTCCCTTCTCGCTGGTTAAGGTAAAACTAGTCCCATTAGTGTGGACACACCGCACATTGCGCCTAATACAGTCGATCTGGGAATAGAATGTAGATAACTAACCCATACCCATGATGACATCGTGAGGATAAGATGCCTCTACTAGAGGATCCCAGCTAAAGCTCATGCCTCCTAGAGTAAGCTCACACTACCGAAACCAGTGTGTGATTGGAAAATCTTCTTTTGTAGGAGTCTCTAGCAGTAAGGATCCAGCCAACAGCTCCATCAGAATCTTCATGCTCCGAATGAGGGTAGTGTCAATAAAAGAATGGCTGGCACCTATTTATATATGTATTGTAGCTAAGGTGGAGTAGACACTGATCGTACCTCATATCATCTCTGAGCACCATGGTCATAGGATTCATCTGCGTGGAGCTGAGCTCTCCCCTATCCTTCGGCTCCTTGTGGTATGGGTGGACCACATGATGGTGGTGGCGGTAACATCTCTAGTCATTTCCCACTTCCAGCTGCACGACCAGCTCCCCTGCCACGTCAGCCTGCTCCCTACGGACCTCCTTGGTCGAACCTATGTCTCTACCTGGCCTATTCTTCGACCATCTTCTGATCATCCGTACGGCGGGTCGGTTAGTCATGATCCATGAGTCCCTTCGCGCCACAAACGTAACACTACCTGGTCCTCGCATGGCTTGCTTTTTCTAAGTTGCTCGACACAAGAGAACATGAATCATGAAGTCATCCACATATAGGTCAGGTCCTATTTGACCTTTATGAAATTAGTCTGATGCCAGCGGTAGGAGACTCCCCTACATGACACCCGGTGGTGGGTCTCACTGCAGGTGACTGCTCAGCAAGAAAAATCCATACTAATAGAGTTCACTCTAACACCCGTATCTGTGTGAGGATGCTGATAGAAATAATCGAATCCATGTTCTCCAACCTAAGTCCCTACTCGAAGGTCCAGGCCCGGAAGAATGTGTCTCGCACCATATCAGTGGTGTAGCGCGAGAGGTCGGTGAACGACATTGAGTACTGACCCACAATCATGTTTCCCTACTGTAGATGAAGAAGCTCCTGTATGCTCACTGCGCGAAGGGTCGCTAGGAGAAACTCTGCTCGAACCAGGCTCTCAATGTCTACCCCGAGAAATGTCACCTTGTCGTGAACCTAGAGCATCATACTCCACCATCTGCATGCTGCTACCTTTAGAAGACTGGCGGCAGGGATCACCATGAGATCAGCTAGTGTCCCTACCTGTCGGAAGACACTCACTATGGCCTCCAGCCAATCCTCAGCTACCTGTGGGTCTGCCTCACCCCTGAACCGAGGTGGCCTCTGGCGCTCGAACTTGTGCAACGCGCTCAAGCGGTGTGCGCTCTCTGCTGCTAGGGATGGTGGAATCAGTGGCCGAATGGGTAATCGTACCGATGGTTCCACTGTCGGTGCCTCTACTAATAAAGGGCCTTGCACCGAGGCCTTTTCACTCAGTGGGATATCATCACATACTCTTCCTGGAACCCAAGCTGGATGTCTGCGTAGAGGCATCCTGAAAAGAAACAGGTGCCCCACGGTCAATAAGTTATACCTAGTGAGATAACTCAAAGTGATCGCAATTAAATCTTTTCAAAACACACACACAATAAGTGTTTTCATGCACTGAGTCAGAAATTAGAACTTAGGGTCCTGGTGTATAGATACATCAGTTGCCGCACTAACACTGGATTCCATAAACTGATAACCACACTCACTACACGTAACAATATTTCCATTAAAAATACCATTGTCCAATGTTCTACGGTAGAACCTACTCCTCTGATACCAATTTGTCACAACCCGTCGCTTGGGGACCGTGTCATGACTATCACAAGCTAGCCTTCCATAGGCCAGGGGCTGGCGACTAGAACTGAAAGGCGTATTCCCTAAAAACCGGGAAGGAATTTCCTTTATAATCTATAAGCACACGCAACCATGCACTCAAATAGATATGAACACAAGTAAACGGTATAGTAAACAGAGTGTGTACAGTAAGAAAAATGGGTCAGAATACAAGCCCAACTAGAAAGTACAAGAAAGCTAAAAAGTACAAGTAAATTGAAATAGCACCAATGAACTCCCACCATGGAGCCTACTTGAAGGGTAGTTACACCTCTCCAAAGGTCGTCTCGGCGGTACGCCTCATCTAACATCCACCTCTAGGCTACTCTAGTCTTGGTTCTCTCGTCTGCAGTCAGTGCTTTTCGTCATCGGCACCAAACACAATAAGGTACGGGCGTAGCCCGTGCATGAGTGAGTATAACGATACTCAATAGGGACCCGAAGAACCTCGAAGGTCTCACAAAACCCACAAAGGATAAACCACAAAACATGAAATAAACTTACAACCCTACATAGGTATATATCCATACATATACCTATGTTATCAAGTATACCCGTCTCATACATGAGGACACACAAGGTCCAAATCTTAGCCAATGTACAACTATTCCACTTTGGAAAGAATACCATGAAGGTGACACCACAAGGGTAAGTACCACAAAGGTAACACAACACAAAAGAATACCATGAAGGTATCACCACAACAGTAATTACCACAAAGGTACGCCACACAGAAGAATACCGTAAAGGTATTTCCATGAAGGTAAGGACACATATCACACGAGGTATAACTTAGGTATGGTAGAAAAGTTGATTATATTTAACTATTGAATCATATTAGTCTGTTAAGAGGTAGATCCAAATAGGATCCTAAATCATCTGACCCACGTAGGATCCTAAATCATCAGACACATGTAGGATCCTAGTATAGCAGACCCATGTAGGATCCTAGAGTAGTCCCACGTGGATTCCTAGAGAGGATCCTTGTGGGATACTAGAACACAGACCCATGTAGGATCCCAAAGCACTGAACAATGTAGGATCCCAAGGCACAGACCCAAACAGGATCCCTTTCTCATGTTACATCCAGCCACAGGGTTCCCTCACCAAGCTCGCTTAATTCTGGGAGGGTCCCATCCTCAAGCCACATGTCAATAATACAACAACCATGAAGTCATATGAAGAAGTATCCCAAAGGACCATCATGTTAAAGGTGTCTCAATGCAACAGATGGTGCGTCAATCAGACGTCTGGTCTGTATGTTATTGGCCTTTTAGTTCCGAGGGCTCGGTTGGATTCATGTTCGATCCAAGCTGGTCGTACCCCACAATATCTAAAACTCAAGTGGGGTATACCATAATTACCTTATTGATCCAAGGTCTCCAACTCCATGGAGGTTTCGTCAAACGGATGCGTGTAGCTGATGTTTTGGTCGAAAGAGTGGAAGGGGTCGAAGCTAGTCGGCGTCCGGTCCGACCCAGTCGGACTGACCCGGGTCGGCTGGGTCCAGCCCGGACCGTTGTCCCATGGGTGGGTGGATACGTGGTGGGGTCCTCCCTATTCTACACCCAAGGGGGAGGCACCCCTTGGGTACCAGAACGGTTTAGCTGTTTGGGTTGGTGAGCCGATCGGCCGGCGCCACGTGGCGCTGACAGCTGGCACGTGGGTCCCTGGGTCCCACTCGGCTCCACGGCTGGCCGGACGGCCTGCCCTCCTCCATGTCGCAGTTGTGTGTTACACCACCACTGGCGCCTGCCAGCAAGCTGTCCACCCTACCTTTGCCACCGCAGCCTAGTGTTGTAGCCCATGCTCGCCTGGTGGTGCGGACGTGCGCCGCCATCACCTTCACGCGGTCGAACGTGGGTCAGCCACTGCCCTCACTCTACTGCGACCAACGGCCGTGGTCCTTCTCTGGGAGCACAGTCACCCCACCTCTCTCGAACCCCACCAGTGCTGGTCGCCGACATGGGTTGCCGGTGGCATTCCTTGGGTCACCGGGTGCGCACCGGTAGCCTGTTCTTCATTCTGAAGACTGCCGCATTCATCTCTGGTCGTCGCCATCAATTCAAGACCATTATAAACCAAAAAGGTTGTGAAGAGGTTGGACCATGTTCATTTGTCCAGCACTCCCCGCGTTAGAATGATATCAATTGGAATAGATTTTCTTAATCCAATAAGAATTTCAAGAACGAGGTAAGAGGTATACAAAACCCACAATCCCAACCTCAATTTCTCATTAGAGGTGTCGCGAGATGAAGTCGGTGAAGTCAACGAGGGTGCCAACGATTGTCGCTTCTGCAACACGCTTCCAAAATCAAGGTTGTACATTGTCTTTTTCTTGATTCCGGAGTATGTTCTTTATTGGAGAGGGTGTTCCTCATTGGAGAAATGTTCTTCTTCTAAGAGAGATTTACTCCATCAATATCCTTCACCAAGAGCCCAGTTTAGGTGATGAAGTACCTCCCCTATAATTAATAGGTTTATTGACTTCATTTAATGAAGAAATTAAATGTTGGGGATTTGAAACAATTAACTATAGAGAGTTGAAAGGTTTTCCCACATTAAGAGGGGTTTGGGTGGTCCCCACAACCATAATTAAAAAATAGTGGTTTCAAAAGAAAAATAAAATAATGTTAATTTATTTTATTTTATCCCATGAAAAACACAAAAACTAACTTTCACCCTCGACCTACTGTGGTCGAGGTGAAGGTCTCCTTAAGCAAATATTGGCCCTGCGATCTCAACGGTGTTCTAAAATTTCAATATTGAGCACCATTTCAAAAGTTAAAAAACTCACTCGCACATTTACTAGACATACCTGAAAAAACGTTCATAAATTCACCCCGAGAAAATTGGGCCTCAAAATCATGTGCCATCAATTTTCATGGACTCATAATATTCCCATATAATTAAAACAAATAAAATGAAATATTTGGGTCCTTACAGGCCCATGCTGATCAGGTCCTTTATAGTACATGCCTTTTTCCTTGACCGCATGCCTCCCCCTAGTCCTGGGGTTACCCTGCATCCCACAAGCTCTGTTGTCACTGCCAGTAACCTTGGGGGATTCCATCCCTACTAGCAATACTAGGGCCTCATGTCACGACCAGATACCCCATGGCATGTCATCTCCCCAAGACTCCCTTTCGTCTTCTTCCACACTCACATGCAGATGATGTCACGTTCCATAGTCAGCCGCCAGTCGCTGGTGTCGGTGCACGGGTGGTCCCATTCATGGACCACCGGGGCTCCTCTAATTCCTATAAATTTTTTTAGTAATGTGTATAGCCTCATCAGATCCTGGTCTACACAAATGTAGCCACTGCAGTCAATTTTCCTCTGATCTGGGGGATTGATCATGTTCAGAACCTCCCGGAATGTCAAGCCGCAACTACAAAGTTCAAATGGTGAAGAAAGCCTAGAAATAGGGAATAGAAAGGCACCAAGAACATCTGAGGGAAAAACCTCAAACATTTTTCCTATCAGCCTCAATCTGTTCTCGTTAGTGTGATGAACTAAAAGGGTAATAAAACTCCCATTAACAATTCCCAATTCTAAACATCCAGTAAGAGCGAACAATTAGTGGATCAAACTATATGATAGTTTGTCCACATTAATCATTGACTCTATGAAAAGAGATGAAATCATAAAGATATCAAAATACCTACCTAGATTTGGACCTCTCACTGATGAAGATCGGTCATCATGTCATCATCATTGGTGAGAACCTTCTAATATGAGGGATGTTGTTGATCCGTGATCCACATTCAGAACTCTGATTCATAGTCATCATTGATATAACTTCCTTATCCATGTCTCAGGAGTATTCCAGTGTCATGGTGATGACCCTGGTTTCATAAAAAACTCTAATAAAAAGTAAACAAGTCACTAAATCAAAATAAAGTCTTTTTTTATTAAATATTTTATTATTGATACGTCTAAAAACTAACATTCAAAGTCGACCAACACCGGTCAATGTTATGACCCTCCATAGTTAAAATCATTTCTATGAAGTCCTTGGTTCCCTCATATTTTTTATTCAAGAACTTGTTTAGATGTTATTCCAGTATTTCAGAGAAATTTATAATGTGAATTATTAAAAACTGAACATTTTGAATGAATTCTTCTGGACAAACCGGGCCTCAGAATCACACACCGTCTCAATTCCTAGTTTCTGAATTTTCATAATTAATTAATAAAAATAATACATAGAAATTTTGAGTTGTTACATTCTCTCCTCATTTGTGATTGACATCCTAAAATCCCAAATAAAAGGATATACAAACAAATGATGGTATTGAGCATGAATATGAGCCTTCTTATCCCATGTTCTCTCCTAGAGATTCTTGTACTCCCATAGAACATGAACTAGAGGAATAAACTACCCATGAAGGATACCCTCCTATAGATCCTCAATATCTACAAGTTACTCTAGAAAATCTTCCCCATATTCAATGTCTACCTCATCCCCATCAAGGACGTGTGATGGATCATGCATGTACCTCCTCAACTATGACACAGGTAAGACATAGTGCACTAGATCTAACTATGGAGGTAGATCCAAGAGGTATTCCACCTCACTATCTCTAAAAAGTTTTAGTACAAATTTAAGGAACCTTAGAGATGGTTTTTTGCCTCGGAAAAATCTTGGTATCCCTTATCAAGGAGATACCTAAAGAAACACATGGTCTCCCTACTCATACTCCAAAGGCCAACATCACCGGTCTGCATATGAATTTTAATATCTCTCTGTAGTATTCATCCTCTCATGGAATACCTTCACTTTCCCTTTAGTCACATGCAGTGACTCTGGGCCCATGGGTGCTGACTGTACTTGTTCCATATAGAAAAGTGGTGACCTACATGGTCACCCGTTCAAGGCCCTGAATGGGGTAATTACAATGGTAGAATAGTAGCTATTGTTGTTTGAAAACTCCACTAGGCCTAGTTTATCCTCCCAATAGTAGAAAAAACATGGATTCAATTAAGTAGCATGTCCTCCAAACCCAGTATGGTTCACTTAGTATTGATGTCCGTCTGTTTGTGAGAAGTTGGGGTCAACCGTAATTGGGTCCCAATTCCCTCATTTATTCCCTTCTATAATCAGGATTTGAAATGAGAATCATGATATCAAACTATTTTTTATGGTGCTCCATTGAGTCGAATTATATCTTACATATAGAGGCATACTAAGATCTCTACAGAACACTACTCCTGAATATCATGGAAGTGGCCATGCTTACTGGTTCGATCAATGATCACCCATACGGTATTGTCCCCCCTGTATGTATGTGGTAACCCTGTCATGAAATCCATCGATATCCCATCCCAATTTCACTATTTATTCTCATGGGGTTGAGTCAAACTAGATAGAACCTGGTTCTCGGCCTTTAGATGCTGAAAACTGTGGAAACTAGAAATGAACTCTTCCACATTCATCTTCAACTCTGGCCACCAGAACTAATGTCAGGTGTCCTAGTACATCTTCAACATAACAGGATTTACCGAAAATGGGGATATTTGGAACTCCCTCAAGTCCACATCCAAAAACACCACCAGTACTAATGTGTGTCCTCTAAAAATAATAATTGGCTCCCCACATTTCAAATATCTATTAGGGGCATTCCCTGTTGACATCGGAGAATATAGACTCATAGTCGGTATCTCTGTGTTGTGCCTCCCTAACTCATGGTCAGATTTTAGTGGTAAAAGATGCCAACTATATTAATTATAATCCATCTCCACCCACAAAGAATATATACAATGATTCCAACAACTTTGATGCCTCATTCAATAGCTGCAAACCATCTCTTTCTAAGAGAATCAGCCCCCACATTCCCCTTACCTGGAGTATACTAAATCTCAAAATCATAGTCATAGAGGAACTCTAGAATTTCCCCCTTTCTCATGTTCTGATCCTTATTATAGTTGTTATACTTGAGACTATTTTGGTCACAATATATGATAAATAATTCACCCATGTGATATTGTCTCCATATATTCAATGCGAGGACTACCACTACTAACTAAAGATCCTGGGTCATTGTGTTCTGCTCATTTGGTCTTAAATATCATTAACTAATGGAATTTACCAATTTCCCCTACATCAGGACAAAACCAATCTTAGTTCATGATGCATCATAGAACACAACATACTTGACACCATCCTCAGGAAATATCAAGATGGGATTACTCGTCAATCGCTACATCAATAGTTGAAAACTCTCCTGGAAATTATTTTTCCACATTAATGGATACCCCTTTCATGTAAAACAAATCAAGGGTGATTTTACTCTAGAAAAAATGAGTACAAACACCCAATAGTACCCAGCCAAACCAAGGAAACCTCACACCTTGGTAACACTCTTGTGTGTTTCTCAAGAAAGCACGACCACAATATCTTATGAATGTACTGTATCCCCAACCCCGGAAATGATGTGTCATCTAAAATGTACCTCTCATATCTATAACAGACACTTCAAGATATTCCAATAAATTTGGTCCTCTCAGAGTGTGTCCCAGACCATCATCAACTGTATCACATACTCCTCCACAGACGTCGTGTACACTAGGATGTAAACAATAAATTCCCCCACCAACTTGTCAATGTATGGCAAGGAGAACCTATTCATGAGTTCCATTAACACTTCTTGGGTGTTCATCACACCAAAATGTATCAACATGTACTCATAGTGGCCTTCACTAAATGTAAAAATCATCTTTGGTAAATCCTCATCCTGTACATGAAACTGATGATAGCTATATTTGAGGTCAACCCTAGAGAACCACCTCACTCCCTTCGGTTGATAGAAGTGGTCATAAATCCTTGGTATTGAATACTTATTCATCATGGAATCCTATTTCAAGTACCAAAAGTCCACAAATAACCCCAAGCTCTAGTATGTCATCTTGGTAAACAAAACTGGGGATCCCATGTTGAAACACAAGGTCTCGTCAAACCCTTCCATTGGAAGTCCTCAAACTATACCCTCATCTCACAGAGCTCCGCATGTGACATCCGATATGTAGGTGTAGATATTAGTGCCATCAAGGGGTATAGATCAATTCATATGTTCACCTCCCTGTAATGAGGTAATCATCGAACATCCTCAAAAAATAATGTCCTTGTATTCTTCCACCAATGCATGAAATCGGGGAATCATATAATCCCCTTCAATGAGGGTCCAAATAGGAAACATATTTCTGACTGTATTCACCCTCATATGTGTGAGTCCATCCTATAGTTCTTCTGTTTCCTTTTCAGTTAAGAAGGATAACATGGATCCATCACTATGGATCCACCACACTCTATGCCTAAAACAGTCATTATGAGAATGGACTATAAATAATCAGTCCATATTGAGACTAACATCATAAGGCCTAAACGCCTCTACCAAGAGATCCCAACTGAAAATTTCACCTCCATGAATAAAGTTACAATGTCGGGACAAGTTTCTAAACATCAAATCCCCTCCCATAAGTATAACTAATCATAAGGTTCAAGTAAACGGTTCCACTAGAATCTCCAAGTCTCGAACAAGGGTTATGGAAGGAAAATAATGATAGACACATATTTCTATCAAAATAATATCTAAGGTTGAAAAGACACAAATCATACTTCTAATCATCCCTATAGCCTTCAGTTCAAAATCCTCCACTTCTGGGATCTATCCTCGCCCCAATACACCAGCTCCCTGTGCCTATCATGGTCCACCTGGGGGTGGCATTGGTAATACATCTAACCTTAGTCCACCTCTTATCTCCCTACCTACTCTTCTACCATGTCTTCCACCCTGTGGAAGACTCTGATCCATCCTCTACCTCTATCTCAGAATTCCCATAACCATCTCCTGATCGATCATATGATGGGTTAAGCAATCTCATGCTAGAAGACCCTCACCCCCACAAGAGTAAAAAACATGTCCTTAAGATGACATGCATATCCCTCGGTACCCAAACCTACTGATCTGTGGTCCTTGAGTTATCCATTGGAGTGCCTGACCCTCTTGGTTCTTTAGGACTATTGTAGAATACAAACATCTGAAGACTGAGCTACCTGGTGCTCGGTTGTAGCACCCACTGTCGGTGCTTTCTCCACTAAATATATCTCCCCTCATAGAGCTCGCTCATGTACCACAACATATTTAAGAAATCAAATGGATATCATAGAGAATCTAATCTCCAAGAATAATCATTTCTCAGAGGTCTCATGCCAAAATAATGGGCCTCGTACCATATCTTTGTAGTGGAGAGAAATATCATTAAATATCTCTGAGAACAAAACCATTGTCTCACTACCCTATTGCAGATGCAGAAGCTCCTATATACACCTTGATAAAAATTTAGACATAAATAACTCCTATTTAACGAGACATGAATTTTTCTCAATATAGAGTCACATTTCTAGAAATATGGCCTATACCAACAGTTATGGGAAAACTGTTGGTATAGATCACTAATTTGGACCCATACCAATGATTTGGCCAAAAACATTGGTATAGGTCACTTATATGGACCTATACCAATTGTTTTGGACAAACCATTGGTATCGAGGGGACCTATAAAAATAGTTTGGCCAAAACCATTAGTATAGGTCCATTATAGAGACCCTATACCAATGGTTTGGCCAAACTATTGGTATAGGTCCCAAAATAAAAGGAACTAAACCAACTGTCCTCAAAACCATTGGTATAGGTCTATACCAATGGTTTTGAGAACCGTTGTTATAGTTACATGTATTTTTTATGGAATATTCTTACAGAGAACTTTAAATAAATCAAAATTGAAAATAATTATGATAATACATATATATATTTATGAAATTATGCTCACAAAAGTCAAGTTATGTTAGTGGGTAGGTCGTTCAATAATAAGCTTAAGGTACAGGTTTCAAAACCAATCAAATTCTTCTTTTTTGAAATACATATACCAACTGTTTTATGGAACCGTTGGTATAGATTTTTCATATTAATTATACCAATGGTTTTGAAAACCATTAGTATAGATTTTTCATATTAATTATACCAACGGTTTTGAAAACCATTGGTATAGTTCTATACCAAAGGTTTTGGTAAAACCGTTTGTATAGACCTATCCTCACGGCTTAATTGGACATGGTTCTCCTAACCATTGATATAGGTTATTTTTCTAGTAGTTTCATCTGATCATGTTCTTGGGTCATTAAGCTCTATCATCACCCCACTGATCCCTAAAGAAAACATACAGCTATGAAAACAATCTATTGAGGCATCCTCATAAATAGTAATACACGTGTAACTTTCTCTAGTCAATCCTCATCTACCTGGGGGTCTGTATCACCCTTAAAAATGGTAGGACGATGCCTCTTTAACTCATGAAATGCACTCAACATGTCTATATCCTCAACAGGTAGAGCATGTAGTAACTACTCCTTGACAGACGGTTGTATCATAGGAAAACCATCATGAGGTTTTACCTCTAGTAAAGGCCCATCTACCATTGCCTCATCACTATGTGGATAATCCTCATGATCAAGAAACAGAATCTTGGAAGGCTATCTACATGGAGGCATCCTGAAATAGAACATGATGTACCACATTAAATAGAGTATACCTAGTGAGCTGCCTCAATAAGGGCATGAGAACACACACAAATAATATATGATTCATTTACCGTTTTTTCCCTATAATAAGTTAATTCATGTATCGAGTTGAAAGAAAAATCTAGAGTCATGTTGTAAGGATACATTGGACACCAAACCAAAACAAGATTCCCAAACCTGAATGACAAACTCAAACCACATAACACAATTTCCCCTATCAAATGGCATAGACTCTTGGTACTTATATAGAAATTAATTGATCTGATACCAATATGTTACAACCCATCACAGTGGGTCCCATGGCATGAATACCCCCATTCATGCTTCCAATAGGCCAAGGGCTATAGACTAGCACTGAGTAGGCATGTCCAATGGATTGCAGGAATTTTACTGTGTACCTGTCCACACATAATCATCTTAAAGCTCAAAAATTCTGAAATACAAAATAATCTATAAACAAGAATTCATGACACTAAAATACCAACCACATATAATGATAGTTGAAAACTGTAATGTAAACTAGGCTAGAACACAAGCCCACCAAAAGAATGATTATGTGAAAGTGAAAGCACAAGTTCCTAAATGTCATCTGTAGAAAACCCTACCTTAAGGGTAGGTATAGTGGTAGTTGTCTGATGCTGTAAAATACCACCATGTCTGTCTAGACTCGCTATACACCACCTATTCTTGATCCACCTATGACTCCATCAAATCATTTTTCATCTACACAAGCCACAAAACATGTGGGTAAATCCCATGAAGGGGTGAGTTAAACAATACTCATAAGGACACCCTGAAAAACAAAAGTAATACAAAAAAAATACGTGAATTATACCGTAATGAAATAATGGAATTATACCATGAATAAATAAATGGGGTATACAAAAAATTAATACATGAATTACACCATGAATAAATACATGATGTATACCAAAAATAAATACACAACGTAAACCACTATGAAGATACATAGTCATCTCACACAGTTATAGGTCTGTTGTACACAAAACATGATTATCTAAGGTAATCCACAAAACAACCAGTATCGATAAGACACAAATTCCGGATGAGACACTCATTCTCGATAAGACACTTAGTATTGGTAAGATAAGTTTTCCTGATTAGAATCATAGTCTTAGTAAGATAAGTTATCTTGGTGAGTCATGTAGTTTAAGAGAGTCACATAGTCTCCGTAAGTTACATAGTCTTAGGTAACACAGTTTCAATGTCACAGCTAGCCACAAGATTCCTCTCAAAAAACACCCATTCTGGGGGAAGCTACTCTTCAAGTAATTATTTAATATACATACTTCCATTAAAACACACTTAGCATATCTCAAAAGGAATGCCTTTTTTTAAGGGTCCCAACATCGAAAACAGCTCATCAAGGGGTCCACAGTTGGAAACATATCAATTTTTTTATAAAATGGTCTGAACCGATTCTGTTTGGGGTCCTACCTGCGCCACTACACCCGGATCATCCCACTGGGACTCTTGGAGCGACATGGATCCCTTAGTCAGGCCAAACTGGGCATTTTTTTGTGTTCTAGATGCATCCCACCCCGACTGCAACTTACCCTGGTCCACGCGATCAGCACCGACCGCGCGCCTCCCCAGGATCCTCATGTCTCCATGTATCCCACCCCATCTATCCATCACCACCATTTTTCCTATGGCCTGCCATATCTACCCACCATGCACGGCCTTCCGTTGCGGCCATCCCATCCGACGTTTTTCACCACACCCACTCGTGGGTGAAACCAGTTTCCACTGCCGACATCGGTGCCAACACTCTAGTGGTCACTTACATAGAGCAAAGATAATACTCAAATTCATGTAAAATTACACAGTCGCATATCACACCATAAAGGGTCCTAAAAACACTTTTGTGACCTCTTTGGTCGATTTTCCTCAGATCTGTGGGTCGTGTGGTGTTCGAAACCTCCAAGAAAGTTGATCCATGACCATGAGGGTCCAATGGTGATAAAATACAATAACAGGGGGGATAAAGGTACAAATAACATATGGGGAATAATCCTTTGTATTTTTTCATGTCGGCCTCGATTCGTTTGGATTAGAGGGATTAACGATGTCGATAATGAAACCCCCTCAAAAAATTACCAATATTAACCATCCTACAGGAATGATTAAACTGTGGTTCAAAAACTTTATTGGGTTGTCCATGGTCATCATTGATTATATAAATGGGGAGGAAATCACAATGATATCAACTACCCTACCTAGATTTACACTGCTCACACGAAAATATCAATCATCATGTCCTCTTCGTTGGAGATATCCTTTGAATTTGAGGGGTGTTTCAGATCGTTGATACACTTTCTGATTTCTGATATGTTGTTATAGTTGAGATAACTTCATTCTCCTTAACTGAGGTAAATTATTGGGTTATGGTGATGAACCAGGATTCCCGGATTATTCATATAAAAAGAAAAAAAGTCACTGTTTCAAAATAAAATATTTATTTTATTAAATATTTGATTACAAATATGTCCAAATATAAACTTTCTTGGCTGACCCACTCCGGTTGATGATATACTGAGCCTACAGTAAAATTGCTTCATTGAACACAATGGTTACCTTGGATTTATGATCCATGAAACCATTTAGACGTTATTCAACTATTTCTAGAAACCTTCTCACGTGCTTTATTAGAAACTGAATATTTTTAATGATTTTATCTAGGCACACCTATTCTCAGAATCACATGTCATCTCATTGCCTAAAATAACAATCTTCCTAATTAATTGATAAAAGAAATATATAGAATATATGAGATACTATAAGGTCAATCCAAAAAAATTAAAATATGGTTTTTATACCCAATACCAAAGATAGGTTAAAAATTTGTGTGTTTCCCTAATGCACTATTACCACCTCATTGGTGATTTTCATTTAATGAAAAGGGAAGAAAATGGTTGTATCATACCAACCACTGACTGAAATAAAACCTATAAATATCATGGAAATATTCACCCACTATGAAGTATATATAATTTTGCTATATTAAATAAAAAATGAACTACACTAGGTAAATATACCCCTAGAAAATAAGTTTTCAGTATGGACACTTGTTTCTCCCCTAGAAAACCATCCCCAACAAGATTTTTTTCTTCTCAAAATAGAAAAATCTATTTAACCAAATATCACAGGAATAGGGGAACTAGTATATCTAAACATGATGACCATGTGGTACTAGGATATATATTTTCTATGGTTGATGCTAGATTTATGTCAGCTGAGAAACCCAGGTTGACTCACATTGGTTAATAGTGGAAAACAAGATCGATCTAACCATTTTAGGCTCTACATAATGCCTTTACTCAAATTTTATCCCAACCAAAAATTCTACTAGATATTCTCATATTATCAAATCTATGTAATCTCAAATTGATTCCATGAATGGTTTATGTTGAAAACTATAGTATAAATAAATCCATAACATGAATTGTTGGATGTGAACCATTCTTTTTTGCATCTATGAAAATATGACATACCAAATTTGTAAAAGAACTAGGTACCCAAATATGTTTCTAACAATTTTTTCCTACATTTCATCTCGATTATGAGAACACATGAGAATAAATAGGTAATAAATATTAGATAAATCCTACATACTCTAGAGGGAACAACATTTTTTGGTATAAAAAACTATCAACTAGAACATCCATTGGATGTGATATCCTTTATCATCAATTTATTTTTCAATTTAGCACAACTTCGAAAAAAATTATGATTCTAGACCACCCATTGAATGAAAATATTAGAATGGTTCGTTCTTTAATTTTAGTTCAATATTCAATGGTTTGACCTATTCCTTGAAGATGAAACTCCCAATGGAGTATTTAATAAATAATTTCAAAAAAGTATCTTGGTTAATTTAAATTAATTAGTGATCCTATTAAAATATCCTTATGGATATAATGATCTTGTTTTATTGTCTGGAATATTGTAAGATATTTTCTAATGATCAAAGGATAAGTTTCATACAGCACTATCGACTCATATAAAAGGACTTCGAAAAGGATAAACAATTATTATTACACATAAACATGATCAAAGAGGATATCTTGAAAATGAACTCAGGGAATATCATGCATTTCCTCCCACTAAAATTTATAAAAATAAAAATGAATCACTTCTATAAGGAAGGAAATAGAAAATACAGTACTACATTATGATTATTAGAGTATAGTATATTTTTGTGAAAGGATATAGTGAATAATTACATCATTATAGTTATAGATAATATATTCTTTAAAAAACCTAAGGTTATAAAACATAATGGAAATTGTATCAGCAACAACTCTAATTATTTTCTACATCACTAAATTTTAGGGTGCACCATCCAAAAATTATTTATCATTAAAATCATTTTCTAAAAATATTATATATTCTTGGATAGTCAAGTTATAAAAACACTTCCTACTACAATGGGAATAAGAATCGAAAGACATCTCAGCCATGGGTATACAAAATGTTTATGATAATAGAACCACAATAATGGTTACTCAATTTAATTTCATCCTTAGTGTGAAGATAAATAATTAATAATGACCCATTTCTCTATGTGGAGACTGAAATGATTTCTAGGGTAGTACAATCCTCCAATATCTCTCCTTTTTTAGAATAGAAACGAACAATATATCTTGAATATGACATATTATGTGAAACCCACACTAATTCCAATTCCAATTGAGACTATTTAATATTTCATACCATTGATATTATGATGATGGTGCCATACCACCTAATGGCCCTATGCGGAGCACCCCTCAAATTTGAATTAATTACATAATAAAATTCCCACAAAACTCTATCTACATGATTCAGCTACTGAAACAATTCTTTTAAAAAAGAAGATACATGAAATCATGACATCTTCCCCAACTATCCAAAAGAATAGGTAAGAGTTTATAGAGGATAATGGGGTTAGGGAAGATGAATATAACATGGATCCAAATATATAATCCATGTCTCTACTGAAGCCATATATACTATAGAAACCTCTAGGTTGGAACTTCAATGATCTCAAGAGGAGTGCTAATCAACTCCTGAATCATCCATGGAACATTCAATCCTAATTACATTGGAGGACTGATTGATGAATAAAAACATTTCTAGTTAAAAGAATAACGTTCTAGGGTCATCATAACATATCCACTAGATAAATAATTCTCATAAATTCTTTTTAGGGAAATAATCTAACTGCATATGAATCCTCAAATTATAAGACTCAGACTAGACAATAGTTTCATTATGCCATAAGTAAATACCTAGTATAAAAATATTACATCCTGAAATAGATTTTTGATGTGTAAACCAATATCTTGATCAAATATGACCTTCATATATCAAATTAAATCCATGATTCACTCGTTAATCAACATTTAAACCCTTATGAGTTCAAATATTATATCACTATTGTTGATGTTGATCTTGAAAACACTAACCCTAATGAATCTAATGAGGCCATATCTTTAAAAGGGAATGATATGGAGATCATTATACAACAAAATAATTTCTATATAATAAAATATGGAATGTTGCAAGAAATTTATTTCCATTGATCTCTCATTTGAAACCATTTCACAATTAATCTCTCACCACCATGTAAATATAGATATTTGGGGGAAAATTATTTTTTTTACATAAGTATTTTCAATCTAGGGGTTTATTATGAAGAAAGAAAATTCAATGCGGATAATCAATATTTATGAAAAACCATTTAGCCATTTTCGTTGAGTAAGAGTCGTGGTTTTCCTTCTAGATAGAGCTTTAAATTCCCTATTGGGAAGACCATAGATTCATTCACATGTGGAAGTGAATTCATAATATGATCAGTGCCTTAAATTCTTATTTTATGGAAAATTCAAATGGATTACTGTGAAAAAATAAATATTTGACCACCTTGAATTTTAATACATAGAAATTGGTACCCATCCTCATACCTTGTTTTCAAATGAGTAATACAAAGCTCCACCACCTATACAGAAATGATTTGAAAGGCTAAAAATATTTCTTAAAAAAACCTTATCATTATCGAAACACACAATCCATGTATATGTGACTAATTGTTTTCTTCTTTCACCACAACCATCCTTATGAAAAACTGATAGTTAGACCACATATGGCTGACCAATATATGTAACATTCGGCTTTAGCCACTGACATGATATCCATTTACCCAATCTGGATTTTATAAA